>JARQOC010000655.1:0-66763 GCA_033576535.1 Allobates femoralis | reverse complement strand
GACCCAGCTTTTCCCCCTTTTTCCCCCAAAAAATTTGAGGGCCCCAAGTCCCCAGGCAGTCCCCCCCTTTCAAGGCCGGGGATTACATCTTTATCTGGCACTTTAATATCACCACCCCTTTTACAGGTGTAAAAACATCGGTAGTCGTCAGATATTTTTATGGAGTTTTATGGGCATGTTGCAATAAGAATTATGCTATTTGGTACTTTTTTAATGTTGTATGTAGATACCTTTGACTTGGACTGTACATTGTTTGTCCCCATCAGTGTCCCCCCTTTTTGTAAGTGTCTTAAAAAAATTTAAATACTTGCAATTTAAATCCTCTCTAGTTCTTTGGTTGCATTAATTGGTTTTACAACTGGAAAATTTGACTAGTACATTGATCTCTTGTAATGTTTGCAAGGATGCAAGTGGGACTGGCCTCACTGGACCACAGGGGGATCTGGGCTTACCCCGACATGGGAGGGGCTAAAGCCTACCAGGAATTCATCAGAGCCTCAGGTGGTGAGGATGGGCTTGGCTGCCATTAGATGCCAGGTGCTACTCCCAGGGCAGGTCCAGGAATGTAGCAGCTGAGCAGAGCTGGGTGACAGCAGAACAGGTACACAGGTTCAGGTAGGTTCTGGTACAGGACATCTGGTATAAGTTATCTGGACATTAGGAAGTGGTTGGTGGTTGTTCTGTCTCAGAATATCTGGTATAAGTCATCAGGACATCAGGCACAGGTTGTTGGTCATCTGGCACAGGTCATCTGGTAGTGGTTCTCAGAAAGGACATCAAGCAGAGGTCATCTATCACCGGACATCAGTTTGCAGGCACAGGACACAAGCAACACAAACAAAGCTGGTGCAGGAATACAGCCAGGGTTGGTGGAGGTACATGGACAGAGCTGCAGTCTCTGGACTCAGGGTATGCCAGTCACTGGCTACACTGGTTCCTGGATACACTTGTACCTGAATATTCCAGACGGAAGGTAAGCTAGGCTCAGGCAGGATGACAGATGCAGGCCGAACACCGGAGTTCAGACAGGACATCAGACTATAGGCAAAACATCAAACTCCAGGCATCAAACACAGAATTGGGTGCAGAGTTTATGCTGGTACTGTTACCGCCCGGGGGTCTGCCGCCCGTGCCCCGCGGCATGCTGCCGTTACTCCCTCGGCTCCCACTGCCCCTGTCCGGCCTCAAGGGCCCCAGGTGTCGACCATCCGCCGACGGCTCCGGGGCGCTGGCAGCCGCCGTCCGCGGGCCGGTCGGGTAGCGTCTTCCTTACCGCATGCTCCCCGGGTGCGCGCACCTGTTTCCAGCCGCAGGGGTCCAGCACCCTCTGCTTGAGCAACACTGCTCTCACTTCCGGGACCACTGCTTGAGCTGTGACATTCATCTCTAAGTTAATATCTGCTGGAGGACTGCAGGGAGTGTGCTCCTCCCTCAGCCAATCACCAGGTCTCTGTGTTCTACCAATCAGGAGTACCCTGTTATGATATAAGCTTCCTGTTTTCTCTTACTCATTGCCAGGGCAATTTCTATGTAGAGAACTTGCTAATCCTGGTCTGTTCAGGTTGTTTCTTTATCAGCTCGATATCTGATTACTCTTGTTCCTTCCCGCAGATTCCTTCCGTGCCGGCTCGACGCTGACTCCAGTGGTCTCGGTCTGTTCCCCGGATCTCTTTCCTGCTGAAGAGCTTCCTCCAGCCCTGCTCCGTATCCTCTGTGTTCCCGGTTCCCGTTTCTTATTATACCCGGTTGCTGTGTTGTTATCACGTCGCCTGGGGTCAGTTTAACACTCGTGTCCGCTTCATTGGCCCTCCGAGGTTGGTACCGGCGGGATCCCTGTATAGGGTTAAGCGCTCCGGGGCCTCCTTCGGTGGGTCTCCAGTGCTGTGACCTTGTGGCTCTCTCCAGGGGCGTGGGGTCTTGTGTTGTTGTTAATAAACCTGTTGACTTTACGGTACTTGTCTGACTCTCTATCACCCGTATCAGCATCCGCTTTACGCGGTCCAGTGGGTCCACGTGCGAGTCCGTCAGTAGGACGTGACAGGTACCAGAACACAGGAATGGACTAGGAACACATGCAGGATGGGTCCAGGAACATAGACAGGACAGACAAAGGAATTCAGGCTTGATAGGTTCAGGGACTTCAGCAGACACAGAACTGGTTGCAGGCAGAACTGGTGCTGGATACAGGCAGACCAGAGCAGCAGGCTGGACCAGAACACAGGACTAGGCTAGGAACCTACAGTTTTGCTTGAGAGATGTTCTGCAGTTGAGAGAGCCTTAAATACCTGATTCCTCCCAGCGATAGACTGGGGACACCTATTCCATGTGCATGCACCCTAGGCTGGAAGCCAGGAAACTCTGTGTGGCCTGGGCCTAGGATCCTTGGCAGGAGCCATGGGCTGAAACACGTCAGCAGCCGTGGAGGAGAGCAGAGGACCATTTGACATGTTCACACCTGCAAGAATAAGTGGGTGGCCAGAGAGGTAACAGCATCAGTGTGCCTGCTGGCTGGGGGGAGGGAGAGTGCAGGGACGTTGGCGCTAGAAAGCACCTGGATGCCAGTGAAAGTAGGGACAGGAATGTCTGCGTTACAACTCTTTTATCCTGAATACAGGCGATGCGCTGACCAAATAACATAATTTACATATTTTAGAAAATAATTATTGGTCGGGCTTGATGTGAAGCCATGGTACATTTCTATTCCTAATTAAAAGGACTACTAGGACTTACTAGTAGTTTTAGGATACTAAGGGATAGTAAGACCTGGAGAAACGCTGCAGTTTTCTTCCAGAATCATGTATTAAGTTCAACTTAACAGCAGGTGAAAAGGAATAATCTGTACAGGGGTTGCAGACATGCGTCTTCAGCAATGGTTTCTTTAGACTAAACTGAGGAAGAAGGGAGGAGCACCTTGTACAGAGGAAAACTAAGGGGGGGACATGGGGACAATTTAGTATATAATCTAATCTACCTGGTAACAGTAAGAGAATTTTCTGATTGAAGGAAAAATATAAAATGCATTACATAGAAACAAAACATATAATTACAACAGTAATGCAGTAAATTCAAGTCCATGCTTGACCGATGGCACATAGTCCTTGTGTAGAAAATTAAAAAATAAAACAATGAGTTCAAGTTCAACAAACCCATCTTCGGATTGGGGAAGCCGTAAGGGCCGCTTTACACACACCAACTTCTGTGACCAACTTCTGAACAGATCTCTGGTTGCAGTGAAATCATGGACACATTGTTCCATTCTGTGGCTGTGTTCAAATGGAGCAATGTGTCCATGATTTCACTGCAACCAGAGATCTATTCAGAAGTTGGTCACAGACGTTGGTGTGTATAAAGCAGCCCTAACATGCCAACTCTTCCAACTATCCAACGGTAAAGTTTAACCTGAAGGAAAGGTTCACGGTCAATTGGACACTGACAGTTCTGTGTTCTGGTATGGCAGGGGTAGGAGGAGGTGCGCTCCCTGCCGTGGCAGAGTCCAGCAACAAGTCCAGTTCATGTAACTCCTGATTGAAGGAGCCACCGGGCGATTGACCTGGACTGAGTATCAGCCTGCACAACGGCTGACCAGGTTGGAGAGTGTCCAGGGTGATGAAACCTCAGCCCTTGTCCTGGCACCTGGGACACATGGCTTGTAAGTTGGCCTTACAGTCTTTCCAGTCAACCTGGGGGTGGTGCCCTGAGTCTTGTTCTCCACTTAGCTAGTTGGAGGTCAGTGGAGATGAGATGCCACTGTTCAGGTGTGGCTCTCTTGGCTTCAGCTGTTAGCGCAGCAGCACAAAGCTCCAGCTTTGGAATGGTGCATGCAGGTTTTGAGTCAAGCTTGGCCCTGTCCAGAGTGAAACTGTACCTTTTTCCTGGTCTTTGAGGCAGTCAAGGAGGCTGCTGCCGCTGTGGCCTTAGTAGATGAGTCATAGGAAATGTATGCTTGTCTCCTAATAACAGCTGAAAGAGTCTGTGGAAAACCAAGGTGCAGGACATGGAGTTGCTGTATGGCCTTTAGAGACTTCTTTTCCGTATCCCACCTGTGTTGTCTCTGAGATGGTGACGTAGTGTTCCTGTCTATGCCCTTGGTAGCAAGCTGTCTCAGCAGTACCCTGTTTTGAACTGCGATGGGTGTCTTGTACCAAAGAGGACCGTGGATACTATTTTCAACAGGCAAGACTCCTCGTTTTGTAGTAAGTTCATTATAGGGTGAAGCTAGGAAGGTGAACGTGCCTTGTTCAACATCCGGTGGTGTGCTGAGGTTGTGTTGCATGGGGAGAACATTGAGGACCTTTGGTAAGAGGTAGGCAGTTGAGAGAGGGGCTCTTACTTTGAGCACTGAAGTCTAGCGCGGCTTTGGTTTGACCAGGTTTGTGATGGAGATAGGCTTCACAGGTTGGAAACTTTGCCATTGCTTACTGCGAATCCCTTGGCAACTCAGTCTTTGTGGGAAGAGAGGGTGAGGGAGCCACCCAGCTCTTGTAGTTGTCTCCATTGGGTTTGATGCTCGTGACCCTGATGATCACCTTGTCTTCATGGGTAGGTGGTGAGACGTTGACTTGGTTTGCTGGGTAGAGGTGTTGTTGACTGGAGGTTGTCATCTTGAAGAGGAAGCAGGTTTGGGTTGTCAGGTGGTTGTTGTTGCCACCTAGTGTCGTTTAGTTTCTACTTTACCCGGTAGTGAGGTGGGTGCGGCAGAAGGGACACGTCGTGGTTGACTGACGTGATGATGGTTTTGTAAGCGGAGAAAGTTGTTTGGTTTCTTTTTTCTGACTAAAGAATGGGTGCACCACTACCAATGTTGGTCCTGTTGGGATGGGGGTGCCACTTTGTTAACAATTAACATATATACGAGAGAGAAGGAATTGACAAAAATTCTGCGGCACACCACCATTGCATAGGTCAAAAAATCTATTTTATTAAAGACAAGAACACACATCTAAATACAATTAAAACCATTGCTCAACAGCAAAACCTGCATTTAGAAAGGTGTCCCCTGTTATACAATGAATCAAAAAAAATTACAGGCATACCCTATACAAATGAACCAAAAAGGGGGTGGCAGCACAATACATTTCCCCTGTAGGCTTGCATATATTATAAACAGGTCAAAATGATGTAAACTCAGTCATATGCATATTGAAATTGAATACAATCAAGTGCTACTGACAGGAGGACACTAAGGTCACAGAGGTTGCCAACAATTATCCCTAAAGGTAGTGTCACAGGTCTAACACTCATAGTCCTAGGCAAAGTGAATGCACCCAAGTCACTATAAGGTCAAATAATATGCTCTCACCTGGTCCAGTGTGAATCCTTATCATAGGAGAAGTTTGAGGGACCAGTCCCTAGCCAGGGGAGCAAGGTTGAAAGATAGGTGCTAGGACAATGATGGTGTCAGGATACACACAGGGAACCCTTGTCCCACACGTATCGCTGCTGCGTGGCGATTTCGTCAGGGAGGCGTGGCTTAGAACTTTCCCTGTCTTTAAATAGTGCATGTAGTCATGGCAATATTCTGGTATCGGACATGACGTTCCGGAAATGGGTCATGTCACGTGTGTGATCGCGTCATCTCGCCCCGCCTTTCTGTTTATATTTTCCAATGTACTGAGTCTGTCCATCGCACAGACAGACCTCTCAACTTAAATCAAAAGGATCTGAATAGCGGCGCCCACTAGCCCGAACAGGATCCTCGTAGTAGCACATATTTATCAGCAATAGAAACATGAGCTTATATTGCAATCTAGTTATTGACATTTCTCCTGGTACTACATAGTAATTCGAAGATGGCATCATCAGTAATCGCTAAACCCTTGTACCTGTAACATTTGGAAAGGGGGCACATTTGTACAGGGTATGTCCCTCTTGTCAGATCAGTATACTAAATAGATTAGAGACAAGGGGACAAAGCCATGTGAATGGGACAATCGTATGGCACCGTGCATTGTGCCATTTGGCCACCAACTCACCAGCGCAAAGGACCCCCTTACTTTTCCCCATATATGGGATCAGACACTTGTATGATCCGTCCAGGATCAAGCCGTTGGTGCAATATAGTACCATAGTCATGGATTTATCAAAAAAATAATTATTGTATAGGACATGCCTTATATATAGTTGGTTAAGGATAGTACCATAATCATGGATTTGCTGATATAAAGCATATCGATACAAATACGTTTTTTTCCATATGATAGGATTAGCAAAGTAGAACAACCGGATGTCCTTTCTTGAGTCAAAGGCTGTCCCCCCATACAGCTCACCTCGCCCACAATAAATCCACCGGGCTGCTGACCCACAAACTGAAAAGGCCAGCAGTCTCGATGGATTAGGGTACTCAAGAACCCACAATACCATTAATGAGATGTCAATCAGTTTAATGTTATGTCCCATTGCAAACAACTGTTGAGACCAAGGATAGCTAGGGCCACGACTCACACATTTGACATTGACCATCTCGGAAGAGAGAACATAAGAGTCCCCTGGGAAATGTGTTTAAAACAACATGGATCAATGGTAAAGAACAGGAAAAGCTAGCCAAAAAGAACTTTTCCTCGGATACATCCTTAGTGAAAGCAGGGCAATCCTGAAAACTAGTACATAGAACCAAGACGTTCGAGTATCTACATATGTACAATCAAAATTAATTGGTGGGTTTGAGTGAGTTCAGACATCTTCTTGGGTTGCTATATCCGCTATCATGGTTGTGTATAGAATATCTCAGACCAACCCCCACTGGCATCTGTCTAAAAGTCCAAAAGATACCCAGTCTTAAAGTAATCAATGATATCGTACACCACCGGAATCTGAGGAGAAAAAGGGAGGAGTGGAGAAAATGAATGTAAGCAATAAAGAACAAAGAGAATGGGATGATCCAGCCAAGTTAGTTCCCCCTCCTGGGTGTATAGACCTCCCAGATGGTAACCCCCTTTCCCTAATCCCCAAGGAACCCTGTAAAGTGGAGTTCCTCATTAATTCCTTTTGGAGAGACGGAGTTGAGGAGATAAATCCACCTCGATTCCAATCGCAGTAGTGGTTTTCTCCTGTTTTCCCCCCCTTCCGCAAGGTGTGTTGTAGTTTATCCAAACCTATCACTCTACTACCTGTTTGGGTGCCTCTGATGATGGGATAGGTAGTGGAAGCGACTGAAGCTGGTGTCAATCCTTTGGCTAGGTTACTACTAGCCTGTTGAATGGTAGACACATGTTTCTGAATGCGCTTCCGCAATTCCTGCCCCGTCATCCCTATATACACCTTATTGCAAGGACAGATAATTGCATAAATAACAAAATCCGTCCTGCAATTAATGTAGGTTTTAGTTGGTGTATCTTACCATCCCCGGGGTTAGTGAAGGAGTCCCTGGTCGGATTCATTAGGGGATAGACGTTGCAGGAGCCGCATGGGAAAGAGCCCTTCAGTTTAATTCCTGAAATGACTCCGTACGAATGTGTCAGCTAGATTTGGTGCCCGTCTTACTGTATTCATTGGGTGCTCCCCATCTCCTGGTCCTATTTTGGGATCCATAGCTAAAACATCCCAATGTGTTCTGAGTATATTATATTAGCAACCTTGTTCCATTGGTTGTGGTAATCTGTGATAATCCTTGGTGTACCATCTGATGGTTTCAGGCGATGTTGAAGCAGGGAGTCCTGTGAGCAAGAATGGGCCCTCCTGAAGGCTGAAGATACAGTACGCCTAGGTATTGACCATCCAAAATTTATTATTCCAAAAGTCTATCAAAAATTACAATGTAGGTCTTATGTGTGCTCCCCAGAAATCGTGACAAATACCACTCAAAAAACCAAGTTTAATCAAAGAATGGGTGCACCACTACCAATGTTAGTTCTGTTGGGACAGGGGTGCCACTTTGTCATCAATTAGCATGTATACGAGAGAGAATGAATTGACAAAAATTCTGCGGCACATCACCATTGCATAGGTCAAAAAATCATCAATTTTATTAAAGACAAGAACAACATCTATAAATCAAAACCATTCCAAAACCACAAAGGGGAAAGGAGGTTACCACCTGGGAGGTCTATACACCCAGGAGATCATCCACATTCTCTTTGTTCCTTATTGCTTACATTCAATTTCTCCACTCTTCCCCTTTTTCTCCTCAGATTCCGGTGGTGTACAACATCATTGATCACTTTAAGACTGGGAATTTTTCAGACTTTTAGACCGACACCAGTGAGGGTTGGTCCTGAGATACTCTATAGACAACCACGATAGAGGATATAGCAACCCAAGAAGCCATGAATAAGATCTTTCGTTGAAATGCGTTGGCTTCAACTCGCGCTGTCCCCCTGCAATATGGATGATGGAATTTATTCACTTAAATAAAAACTGTATATTGGATCACACTTCGCTGGAATTCCTTTTTCTATTGATTTACCATCAGGAACTGACCCACAGGGATTCCGTTTTTCACATGCATCCGATGAAAGCTGGAGAAATGCAGAAGGCTATTAGTTGCCATTGGTTTCCTAAACAGATCCGTGCGAAGATGTTCATCTCTTTTCATGATTTTCAAGTCCAGAAAAGTAGCTTCTGAGGGGGATGAACTGTAGTTTAAAAAGATGTTCATAGAATTGGAGTTGAGTTCCTCCACAAACTCTCTACATGTATCTCCATCCCCCCTCCATAGAAAACACCACGTCGTCGATATATCTATACCAAGCTTGGACATTGTTCTTATAAGATGACATATTATATACAAGATGTTCCTCCCACCAGCCTAAAAACAAATTTGCAAAGGCTGGTGCACATTTCACCCCCATAGCTACTCCTGAAATTTGTCGGTAGTAACATTGGTCAAATACGAAGTAGCTACGTCATTGTAAAAAATCCAGGCAGTCTATGAGGAACGAGTCATGATGCCGGTCAGTGCCGACCTGTTTATCCAAGAAATATGTTACCGCCTCCATCCCTTGTTGGTGTAAAATATTTGTATACAGTGACTCAATGTCACATGTTACAATTAGAGCACCTGTAGGGACCAGAAGGGTCTGGGTCTTCTTGATGAAATCCGTTGAGTCTCTAATGTAGGAGGCTAAGCCCTGGACTATTGGTTGTAGATAATGATCGATATAGGAACCGGCTTTCTCACAAATGCTTCCGATGCTTGAGACGATGGGTCTCCCCGGTGGCTTATGTAAATCTTTATGAAACTTCAGAAGAAAGTATACAGTTGGTACAACAGGCTCAGAAATCCACAGATAGGCTCTTTCCTTTTTCGTTATTGAACCACATCCCAATGCTGCCCCCAAGAGCTCTGAGAAACTTTCTTTGGAAGACGGCCGTAGGATCTGAAGGCAATCTGGAATAGAATCTTTTATTGTCCAGTTGCCTCCTTGCCTCCTCCACGTACATCTCCTAGGGCCAAATCACAACGTTCCCCGTCTTGTCAGCCTCCTTTATGATGATGGTGGAATCATTTTTTAGATCAAAAAAGGCTTTTCTCTCGCTGTTTTTTAGGTTCCCTCCCCAGCCAAAGAAATCTGGCAATTTGGAAATATCCCTCTTTACCAGATCAAAATATGTTTTTACTGAGGTAAACAAAGACAAAGGTGGGGTCGTGTTAGACTTGTTTCTCAGTGGGCAGGGTCGCCTGCCTGATCCTGGTGTAGTGTCATCCGGTAAGTCCTGTAGGGTTCTTTGTTCTGTGATTGCCGGGTTATCCAAAACTGTCGGATGTCTGAATGGCTGAAAGCACGACCCTGTGGCAAAAAAGGTATACATCCTTAATAAGGGTAAACTTGTCCAGCCTGTGTTCAGTGGAAAAGGTTAAGCCCCTTTTTAATACCAATAATTCATCTTGGGTAAGAACACGGCTGGACAAATTAATAACTTGTAAATTACCTGCTTGTTCGTCAGATGTCCGTGCTTCCATGTCACCACCTATAGAAGTGTCAATTAATGCCGGGTGTTCCGTCCCTGTGGCCTTCTTTTGGGAAGGTTCAGTGGAGTTCGTGCCACACCTTGTATTGGCCCTCCTGCCGCCCCGCCTGGTTCTTCTTCCGAATTGCTTTGGCGTGCCGCTAAAAAAATCACTGTCACTCAATTGTTCAGTGTCCATGAGGTGCTTTATTGAGACCTGGATCCGGTGTTGGCTTTGGGGCTGGTTTTACTGCTGGTTTTGGAGCGTGAGGGGTGCGGCCATTGCCCTTATGTCACCACCTAAAAGCCCCATTACAGGAAAAACCTGCCTTGTCTCACTTATACTTTTTTCGTTTCCCATCAATAATCTCCTTTTCATATTTATCAATATTCACTTTCATACAGGCCAAGAATGGTGTAACCAAGCTACTTTCATCATAGCCCGTTAACTTTTCCTCAAGTGTAGACATTTTGAGCTTAGTAGATGCTAACAGGGCCTTATCGTGTTCCAAGAGCATATTGATAATGATGCGTGAGCACTGCATCAAACTCTTTCCCCATTTCGCCTTGAAGGGCTCGCTAGGTTCCCAGGCAGGGAAAATCTGAACCCTCAGGCTACGTTCACACATTGCGTATTTTTGCCGCGTTTTTTACGCGCGCTTTTCAGAATACGCAATGTGCCTTTTGTCTGCCTGCAAAGTGAATGGGAAATTCGCTTTGCAGTGCAGACATTGCGTAAAAATACGCACTGCGTTTTCCGGGAGAAAGCGCAGCTCCGTAAACAATTGATATGTCAATTGTTTACGCAGGTACTTCTGCGTATTCTCCCAGAGGGGAGGAAGAATCCTGCTTCCTCCTCCCCTCTTTGACAGCTGTGGCCGCCCATTAGATTTCACAGTGTATTAATATACACTGTGAAATCTAAATTAAACAAAAGCAAGTGATTGAAAAATAAAAAAGAATGAATACTTCACCTGTCCGACGCCTTCTCCCGCTGTCTGGTGCCTTCTGCCGCTATCCGATCTCCGGTTCTAAGTGAGATCTCTTCTGACAAGACCTGTGGTGATGTCAGAGGGCGTTCCCGGGCACTCGCGGTCATGTGATACATATCACATGACCGCGAACAGCCAATCAGCGCTGGGAACGCCCCGGGAACGCTCCCCCCTCTGACGTCACCACAGGTCTTCTCAGTACACCTCTCACTTGGAACCGGAGAGCGGCAGAAGGCACCAGACAGCGGGAGAAGGCGTCGGACAGGTGAAGTATTGATTCTTTTTTATTTTCCATACATTTGCCTCTTGTTTAATTTAGATTTCACAGTGTATATTAATACACTGTGAAATCTAATGGGGCTGTCACAGAGGGGAGGAGGAAGCAGGATTTTGCCTCCCCTCTGTGACATCACTGCGCTTTCAGGAGTAAAGAAAGCGCAGTGTGTGAAAGCCCCTGCGTATTTTGTTGCGCTTTTTTGCGCGGCCGAAAAACGCGGCAAAAAGCGCGCGCAAAAAAGCGCAGCAAAACACGCAAATGTGTGAACGTAGCCTCAGACCCCTAGGCACAATTGACAACTTCAAGCACTCTTCCAAACATCTGATATTCCACCACACCCTTGTAGCTAGTTTGTGACTACCCTCAATCTCCCGGGACAGAATGTTAAAATCATCATCATTAGTGTCACCATCCTCACCAGGGGATCCAAATATACGGCAACACTCCAGTTGCCAAGCCAATTCTCTAGCCTCCCAAGACGAGGCCATGACCATCCAAAATTTATTATTCCAAAAGTCTATCAAAAATTATAATGTAGGTCTTATGTGTGCTCCCCAGAAATCGTGACAAATACCACTCAAAACCAAGTTTAATCAAAGAATGGGTGCACCACTACCAATGTTAGTTCTGTTGGGACAGGGGTGCCACTTTGTCAACAATTAGCATGTATACGAGAGAGAATGAATTGACAAAAATTCTGCGGCACATCACCATTGCATAGGTCAAAAAATATCATCAATTTTATTAAAGACAAGAACACACATCTAAAATCAAAACCATTCCAAAACCACAAAGGGGAAAGGAGGTTACCACCTGGGAGGTCTATACACCCAGGAGGGGGAACTGACTTGGCTGGATCATCCCATTCTCTTTGTTCCTTATTGCTTACATTCCATTTCTCCACTCTTCCCCTTTTTCTCCTCAGATTCCCGTGGTGTACAACATCATTGATCACTTTAAGACTGGGAATTTTTCAGACTTTTAGACCGACACCAGTGAGGGTTGGTCCTGAGATACTCTATAGACAACCACGATAGAGGATATAGCAACCCAAGAAGATGTCTGAACTTGCCCAAATACCACCAATTAATCCCTCCCTTTTGATTGTACATATGTAGATGTAGATACGTCTTGGTTCTATGTACTAGTTTTTAGGATTGCCTGCTTTCACTACGGATGTACCCGAGGAAAAGTTGTTTCTTGTTAGCTTTTCTCGTTCTTTACCATTGATCCATGTTTAAAGACCTTCATAATATTAGTGCCTCTCTATAACCCCAATTATTCCAGGGAGCACTACTCCATGGACAAAGACTGAGTCGTACCATATAAATACCAATGCAAAGGGGAAATTACGACCAAATCGTTTTATGTTGCAAAAGTGAAAAGATTTATTAAAATATGGTGGACGGACAGACAACAAGGTTCACCAACCCGTGGTGAGTGGGCCCCTCAGGTGTTTCTGGTTATAAGTTATAAATATACATACAATGTACAGAAAAGACTGGGATTGTATACAATCACAAGCATAGAGTCGTAATATGTTACATGCACAAAATTGTGCATTACTTGTTTACAAAAAATAGATCTCTCTATAACACATCAAGTACAGAGAAGGTAGTGTACACAATTGGTTAACATTGCAGATACATCAAACATATATCCTCCTAGATAACATACATATATAGGTGAATTCACATTATTAACAGATTAGGAGAGTATAGTGAGTATCATGCAGAAAAAACAGTCATCAGTCACTGTAACAAAGTTATATGTTCAGTATAGTTACCAGTAACACAACACAGAGGGGGACCACGGACCCCTACGATCGTTTCGTGGCCTTCATCAGGGGGCACCTCATGGCAGTGAGTTGACGGTTTAAAAAGGCTTCTCTATTGATTGGAAACGTGCATCATCTGTCAGGCGGCGTGCACATCTACTATATGGGGGCCAGGAGCCCGTCTCACAACACTGGTAGGCACATTTCTCAGGGGACTCTTATGTCTCCCTTCCGGAATGGTCAATGTCACGTGTGTGTCGTAGCCCTAGCTATCCTTGGTCTCGACAGTTGTTTGCAATGGGATATAACATTAAACTGTTTGACATTTCATTAATGGGTATAAGAATAACAATAGCAGTTTTGAGGGCGCTGCAGTAGAAGAGGAGCCAGACTTATAGAGGCTTACTTAGTTTATTCTGGTCACATTTATAACGCGTTTCAACGGATCCTCTGCCTTCATCAGGTGATAGGGGGGGTTCTCTCACAATGAGCATATATATAGGGTAGGGATGGGCGAGTCTACTCGCTAGGACTCGGGACTCGGCGATTCTGAAGGTACTCGCAGGACTCGTTACTCGGCGAATCTCCCAGCTTGGACTCGCACAGTGACGAGTCCAATGGAATTCAATGGCAATAAGCTTGACTCGTCACAGATACCCGCTGTCAGCAGCGAGTCTGAGCGAGTCTACGATTCCGAGTCCTACGAGTCTACGATTCCGAGTCCTGTATACTGTATTCGGGATTCGGACTCTGGAATACAGAATCTGTTATGTTCCGAGTCAGCACAGCGTGCGTGTTAGGTCAGAAAACTTGTGAAGATAGCCAATCATAGTCAGTAATGGCATAGCAAAGTTGGTTGTGTCAGGACTATGATTGGCTGCTGTCCAGCGTCATGCCTATGTCATCTATGACAGGCAAGGCAGTATATAAGGCTTGTCCCCGCCATTTTGGGCACATTCCTGAGACGATCTGACCTAGTATAGGGAGAGAGAGATATATGCTGGAGCAGATCAGGGATTGTCAGTGTAGGGAAGATTCCTTTTATTAACCCAAAAAGCTCTTCTGAGAGCTAGGAGGAGGACGGAGTAGTGCTGTGTAGGCAGGCAGGCAGGGAGGGAAGGAAGGAGAAGCCTTAGAGTGCACACAGGACGGACCTCATAGCTTAGCTTACTCACTCAGCTTTGCTAACAGCTGCAGTCAGAGGCTTAGCTGAGGTGCTGTTTCCTTTTTGTTTTTGCACCAGATCGATTTTTGTTCCTAATAAGCCATAGAGCGTTATTTTTTCTGTGGCAGACCAGTGTGTTGCTGCTAGCACGTACTCCACCTTAGGGAGTGTAGTGTGCGGCTTCACTGCCAAGTGTGAGAGCGCACACTTACCCCGCCAGCAAGTGACGCATTCAGCTAACCTAACCACATCTCGGTGGCTGTGCGCACTTCAAACCAATTTTTTTAGGGAGTGTAGTGTGCGGCTTCACTGCCAAGTGTGAGAGCGCACACTTACCCCGCCAGCAAGTGACGCATTCAGCTAACCTAACCACATCTCGGTGGCTGTGCGCACTTCAAACCAATTTTTTTAGGGAGTGTAGTGTGCGGCTTCACTGCCAAGTGTGAGAGCGCACACTTACCCCGCCAGCAAGTGACGCATTCAGCTAACCTAACCACATCTCGGTGGCTGTGCGCACTTCAAACAATTTTTTAGGGAGTGTAGTGTGCGGCTTCACTGCCAAGTGTGAGAGGACACTTACCCCGCCATGCAAGTGAGCATTCAGCTAACCTAACCACATCTCGGTGGCTGTGCGCACTTCAAACCAATTTTTTAGGAGTGTAGTGTGCGGCTTCACTGCAAGTGTGAGAGCGCACACTTACCCCGCCAGCAAGTGACGCATTCAGCTAACCTAACCACATCTCGGTGGCTGTGCGCACTTGAAACTAATTTTTTTAGGGAGTGTAGTGTGCGGCTTCACTGCCAAGTGTGAGCGCGCACACTTACCCGCCAGCAAGTGACGCATACAGCAACACCTAACTCCAACTTGGTGACTGTGCATTAAACTACAATGTCTCAAAAAAAAACAATTACCAAAAAGGATGTTGCAAAGGGACAGGGACGAGCTCGTGGCCGCAGCAGTCTTGCCCAAGAAGGCACTGGTACAAGTACACAGCCTAGGATTGATAGAACGTCCTTTTTTCTACCTAGAAATCCCAGTACTCAAAGAAAACGTGTGTTGAGGCCGGATGAGCATGACAAGATAACATCTTGGATGGCTCAGACGCCCTCGACCACTGGTTCTTGCAGTACGCAATCATCCGTGGCAAGACATTCTAGTGTCGCTATAGACAATGCAGCGCCATCCAATCCTCAAAGTCGTCATATTGCCTCAACCCATCGGCAGCCAGAGGAAAATTTGAATATGGACCTTGGTCACTCGGATGACTTATTCGGTTCTTATCAAGGGGTTTCTTTGTCACTGCCTGACGAGATACTTGAAGTAGACGAAATGTCTACTCATGGCCAAAGTTTGGAAGTAGCGCGTCCTGAGGAAACACACTTTCACGAAATGCAAACAGTATCTCAGGAGGTGGATGATGATGAGGATGATGAGACACACATCTCATCTGGCCAGCCTGCTCAGTCAGTTTATCCAGAATCCTTTGAACTGGAAGGGTTGGATGATGACACCACAGATCCTACCTGGATTGCTGAATTGCATAGCCAAGAGAGCAGCCAGGAGGACGAAAGTGGCTATGTACCACTGGCAAAATCACAAAGGCGTACTGTCTCCAGAACACAAACTGTGAGAACAGTTGCCCAAATAGCGTCAACTGTGGCACAAACTGTGCCAACTGTTGCACAAACTGCAAACACAGTTGCCCAAAATGTGTCCACAGTTGGTGTTGAACAGAGTCATCCTCCTCTTCCTCCAATTAAAAATAAAGGACGAACAGCCAGTGTGTGGAAATTTTTTAAGGATAGCCCAACATTACCAAATATGGTTATCTGTAAGATGTGCCAGGCAAGGCTTGGCAGAGGCACGGTAAAAGGAAACCAGAGCACCAGCAGTATGCGCAAGCATATGTCTCTTAAGCACCCAATTCAGTGGGCACCCTATCAGGGTTCAAAATCAGTGCCTTCTGATCCAAACACTTCCAGGCCACCTCAGATACATCCTTCACCAGCAAGTGTTCAGGCTTCAGCTCCTGCTCAAGCGTACTCCTCCCAAGGTGCTTTACAAGACAGACATGACAGTAGTCAATCCTCTTGTCAGTCTGGTCCAAACGTGCAGTTGTCTGTTCCACAGCTATATGAAAGACAGCGGAAGTTCCAACCGACACACCCATATTCCCAAAAAGTGACAGCGAAAATAGCAAGTTGTTAGCTGTGGAAATGCTGCCGTTTAGGCTTGTGGGTACAGAGTCTTTTCGGGAGTTGATGGCTGAGGCAGCACCACGATACTCTGTACCCAGCCGGTACTTTTTCTCACGTAGTGCCGTTCCCGCCTTACACCAGCACGTGGTTAACAACTTAAAACGTGCTTTAACAAATGCTGTCACCGCCAAAGTCCACCTAACTACGGACACGTGGACAAGTAGTTGTGGACAGGGCAGATACATTTCACTAACTGCTCACTGGATCAACCTGGTGGAGAGTGTCCCAACTTCTAAACTGTACCATCTGACATACTTCCAACTCCACGAATAGCGGGCCCAACATCATTCCGGGTGTCTGCCTCCTCATATATGTCCAGTGCCCAATCTGCTTCTGCCACTTCCTTGTCCACTGCTGAGCCTCAAGCACCATCACGTCCGAGTTGGGAGCTTTGCAGTACTGCTTCTGCAAGGCGACAACAGGCTCTTCTGAAGCTTATCTGCCTAGGTGACACACGTCACACTGCAACAGAGTTGTGGAAAGGTCTCAAGCAACAGACCGATGAGTGGCTGGCCCCACTGGAACTACAACCAGGTCTAGTTGTGAGCGATAATGGTGCAAACCTTGTGGCGGCAATAAAGCACGGTAAACTTGTACATGTGCCTTGCATGGCTCATGTCCTGAACCTGGTAGTTCAGAAATTCCTCAAAATATACCCAGAGTTATCTGAGCTACTGGATAAGGTGAGGCGAATTTGCGCCCACTTTAGACATTCGTCCACAGCAGCTGCAAGTCTTTCTGCCCTTCAAATCCAATTTAACTTGCCGAAACACAGGCTAATTTGCGACATGCCTACGCGATGGAACTCCACCTTCCATATGCTGGCAAGGTTTAATGAGCAGCAGAAGGCAATAGCGGAATTTCAGCTGCAACATGCCCGTCAACCTGGAAGTCATACCACACACATCACTACTTTCGAGTGGGTCTGGATCGCTGACCTTTGCGAGTTGCTGGATAACTTCGAATACTGTACCAAACTTGTCAGTGGGGATCAGTCGATTATAAGTCTCACCATCCCCATGCTCTGCCTGCTCCAAGAATCCCTATTGAATCTCAAAACAGATGCTTTGAGAGCACAGCGGATGGCTATGGAGCCAGAATTGAACATCGCTGATCCTAGCCACCCTAGCCAATATCAGCAGGCTACATTGGTTCAGGAAGATGGTGATGAGGGTGATGATGAAGAAGATTTATTTTTCTCTGGTACTGATGTGAACCCTGATGGGACTCCCAACCCTACGTTTATGTCGGTACAGCATGGGTGGGCTGAAGAGGAGGAGGCGGACACCGATTTAGAGGCCACGACGCGTAGTGATCTTCATTCTGTTGTAACCAAGGAGATGAGTCTTTGCAGCTTAGCACACATGGCTGAAGTAATGTGTCAATGTGTCTCCAAAGATCCACGCGTCATACACATCTATGACAGCGACCTCTACTGGTTGTCAACGTTTTTGGACCCACGGTACAAAGACAAATTTCAGTCGCTGCTGTCGCACTCATCCAGGGGCTTAACGATGGATCATGTAAAGAGGGTTCTTCTTGATATTTTGCTGGCAATATCACCGTCTGAATCCGCTATACATCGAAGAACCAGCTCTTTCCAACAGCAGCCTTTGGTTGGGACACAAACGCCATCAATGACAAGAAGAGGTGGGGTAAGATGTCCGCCAACTGGGCGATGTTCAACAGACCTTCCAATCAAGAACGTAATTTGCCTACGGTGACCTTGAGTAGGAGACAACAATTGTCCAACATGGTGCAGCAGTATCTCAGTGACAGTACCAGCTTCCTAACCGACCCTTCTGTACCCTTTAATTACTGGGTTTCCAAGCTGCACACTTGGACTGAGCTGTCATTGTATGCCTTGGAGGTGCTGGCATGCCAGCTGCTAGTGTGACATCAGAGCGTGTTTTCAGTGCCGCTGGGGGTATAGTCACTGATAGAAGGTCCCGCCTCACCACAGAAAATGCCGACAGGCTCACTCTAATTAAATTCAACAAGGATTGGATATCATCACAGTTCCTAAGCCCTCCTGACGACAGTACACAATCCTAGATTAACCTAATCATAATTAATATGATTGGGATATTGCGCTGTTAACAATATGCCCATTTTTGACAGGAATTAATGACAAGTCCCGTAGCTCTGTTGATTTGATTCGGCACCCAGTCCAAGCAATAATATGCTATGGGCCAAGCGCCCTGCTTTATGTAAAAAAATACTTTATTAAGCCCTTTGGGCTAATTTTTTGAGGGGACCAAGCCTAGGACTGCATAGTTGGCCTTGCTTCTTCTATGCTCCTAGTCCAAGCAATAATATGCAATGGGCCAAGCGCCCTGCTTTATTTATAAATAGACTTTATTAAGCCCTTTGGGCTAATTTTTTAAGCCACCCAGGCTAACAAGCTTATCATGCTTTGGGAGACACCCTGGCTAACAAGCTTTTTATGGCCCTTAGGCCTACATTTATACCAAAAATGGGATACAGCCCCTTGGGCTAATTTTTGGAGCCACCCAGGCTAACAAGCTTATCATGCTTTGGGAGACACCCTGGCTAACAAGCTTTTTATGGCCCTTAGGCCTACATTTATACCAAAAATGGGATACAGCCCCTTGGCTAATTTTTGGAGCCACCCAGGCTAACAAGCTTATCATGCTTTGGGAGACACCCTGGCTAACAAGCTTTTTATGGCCCTTAGGCCTACATTTATACCAAAAATGGGATACAGCCCCTTGGGCTAATTTTTGGAGCCACCCAGGCTAACAAGCTTATCATGCTTTGGGAGACACCCTGGCTAACAAGCTTTTTATGGCCCTTAGGCCTACATTTATACCAAAAATGGGATACAGCCCCTTGGGCTAATTTTTGGAGCCACCCAGGCTAACAAGCTTATCATGCTTTGGGAGACACCCTGGCTAACAAGCTTTTTATGGCCCTTAGGCCTACATTTATACCAAAAATGGGAAACAGCCCCTTGGGCTAATTTTTGGAGCCACCCAGGCTAACAAGCTTATCATGCTTTGGGAGACACCCTGGCTAACAAGCTTTTTATGGCCCTTAGGCCTACATTTATACCAAAAATGGGAAACAGCCCCTTGGGCTAATTTTTTGAGCCACCAAGGCTAACAAGCTTATCATGGTTTGGGAGACACACTGGCTAACAAGCTTTTTATGGCCCTTAGGCCTACATTTATACCAAAAATGGGAAACAGCCCCTTGGGCTAATTTTTCCAGGCACCAATCCTATGCCTGCATCGTGGGCGTTGCTTGGACTATCATCCTGCTGGAGCCTGTTGAAGGGTCCCACTGTACGCTCCATACAAAACGCGTAGACGCGATGTGTAGCATGTAGACGTCCCAGCCTCTCACATGTGTGTTCATAGTCTTGTTGCCATAGCGAGGCAGAAAGTAACCCCCCAAACACAGGCACTGTTTGTCAGCAACAGTTGTATGTGGAGTCATGATTTGACACTTAGTAACCAAGGTGACTTCATGCGCCATGCGGGCCGTAAAGTACTTGCTAATGATGCTCTCTCCCCTGTCCCCCACGCCAAATGTCTCGGGGTAATCCTTGACTCCTCCCTCTCCTTCAAGCCCCACCTGTAGTCCCTAACCAAGTCCCTGTGACTCCAACTCAAAAATATTTAACCAATTCGGTCGTTCCTCAATCCTGACACTGCTGAAACACTCATAAATGCCCTCATCATCTCCCGCCTTGACTACTGCAACCTCCTTCGCATAGGTCTCCCTGCCAACTCTCTTGCACCTCTCCAATCTATACTAAACTCTGCTGCCCGACTAATACATCTGTCCTCACGCTACTCCCCTGCCTACCCCCTCTGCCAAGCCGTTCACTGGCCCCTCCGACCCACAGAGAGCTCACTTTAAAACACTGACCATGACATTCAAAGCCTTACACAACCTATCCCCACCATACATCTCCGACCTGATCTCCCGATACCATCCCTCACGCAACCTGCGTTCATCCCAAGAACTTGTCCTACAGTCCACCCTCATCTCCTCTTCCCACAACCGCATACAGGATTTCTCCCGGTAATCCGCCATGCTATGGAACTCACTGCCCCACCTCATCAGTCAGTCGCCTACCCTCTGAACCTTAAAGATACTTCTAAAGACTCACCTCTTCCGACAGGCCTACAACCTGCCATGAGACCCCGCTACACGCCCCACGACCGACAACTTCCCCACCCTATTGTATCCCCACCCACCCCTCGTAGAATGTGAGCCCACGCGTACAGGGTCCTCTACTATTGTACCTATATGACCTTATTGTCTATGTTTATTGTACTTGTCCTTCTCTACCTTTTCCTCATGTAAAGCGCCATGGAACCTATGGGCGCTATATAAATAAATAATTATAATAATTATGATGACTTGAAGCCCAACCACAAAAATAACTCCACATTCATTCCTTGAAAAAAGACAGACACAAAGCTGGTTTTTAAAACTGTGTTTAAAAAAAAAAAATGGCAGCACTGTTTGGACATTCCAAAAAATACTACCTTTTAAAATTGTAGTAACAACAAGAACAACAACAAATGGAGCCCTACAGGTCCTGGTAGGTGGGCTGTCCGTCCTGCAAAAGGTCAAGGGCCCCACGTATGGCCTGGCCGAACCCTTCAGGGTGGATCCTCTGAACAGGTGTAGGGAACGGTGGTAGGTCCCTGTTAGCTGGCCACTGGCAGTGAGGCAAAGCCCTGTGGGGTGGGACATGGCTGTCCCGTGTTGTGGGCCTGCCTAGCCTGTTAGAGTTTATTTTCCACCCATCCAAATATTGGAACACATCACCGGGGTCGTTATTTGGCTGACAGGCTTCCAGCACTATCTGTAATGCTGACCTTGCCCGCAGTAGCCTGTCAAATGGAATATTATCCATGAATGGTATAATACTGCGGGCAAAGTCAGCATTACTCTGTTGCACACTTAAATGTGCTGACCCCGGGATCGGACCATAAGCTGGGCCTGCCGCTGGTGGCGTCGGTGGTGGTGCTGGCCCTGCCGCTGGTGGTGGCGGTGGTGGTGCTGGCCATGCCGCTGGGTGGTGGCGGTGGTGGTGCTGGCCCTGCCCGCTGGTGGGGGCGGTGGTGGTGGGACCCTGCCGCTGGTGGCGGTGGTGGTGGTGTGGTGGCGGGGGCGGCGGTGGTGGTGTTGATGGCCCTGCCGCTGGTGCCGGCGGTGGTGGTGCTGGCACGGCCGCTGGTGGCGGCGGTGGTGGTGCTGGCCCTGGCGCTGCTGGCGGCGATGCTGGTGGTGGTGGTGGCGGCGGCGACGGCGGTGGTGGTGGTGGCGCCGGCCGTGGTGGTGGTGGTGGTTTACTCCACGCCGCCTTCTGTTTGGAGGTGGAGGATTAGCAGCACGCCGCCCTCTGTAGTAAGCTTCTCTGTGGGTAAAGTAAAAAAAAATTTGGTGAATGCATTGCATTTGGAAACAAAAACATAGGTCAAACATTAAGTTGCACGCTTTTTAGACTCTGTGTATCTGTGTATTATTAATCAGATATTTGTTATTATTATGAAAGAATAACCAACTGTACATAACATAAAGGAATACGTGACTTTCTTTGCTAATTCCATACTAATACATAATTTTTCACCCCCTGATTAACACCCATCCCCCCCCCCCATCCCATCTAATCTAGACGATCAATAACACCAATGGTTCACATGAAAAAAAAAAGTCCCCCTGACTTCACTTTTAACTTGACATACTTAATTCACAAAACTTTTAGCTTATATCATCTATATAAAGCAGGGAAGAGGTTGAAAGGTATACAATATATATATATATAATCTATTTATATAATCGGGAGTTTGAAATTCCGGCACTGTAGCCGAATCCCAAACTCCTTAGCGTCACTGCGAGCGGAGACGCGTATGCGCCTTCGCGAGCCGCAGACGCTTAACTCACACAGCCGCTATAGCGTTTTCTCGAGCGGCCTCGCGCCCTCCGCTCACAGCAAGACCTGCGCCCCTCACAGCGCCCAATCCGCCCCGGCATGCTGGCATTTGTACTTCCCCCGTCTGTGCACCCACAGGTCTTAGCAGATCACTGATGCTGACAGCGGGGGGGGGGACAACACAGACAATCAAATCAGGAGGAGGTCAGTGTCAGGAGGAGATGACAGCCGCCCGCCGGGGCCTGTGACACTGCAGAGGTCACAGCGGGGCTGTGTGTGCGGACAACGGGGAGGCCGGGGGCTACGGACGTACCGGACACGTCCTCTGCTCCTGGAGATGTTCCGCGGTTCCGCGCTCGCAGCGTATCTGACGCAGGAGCCGCGCTCACCACGCCCACACCACGCCCTCTGCCAAACAACCCACACCTCTCACTAACCTCCTGCAGCTAACCACACCCCATGTTTACCTTTGCCATGATGTCATTTAGCTGCGGCCGCTATCTTTAATAAGGTCAGTAATGATGGCAGTAATCGGATCTCTGCTCCCTCTAGCACGCCCCAACACTGTAGCACCATCTATTAACCCTATTCTCATCACCTATATACTCTGCTACCCACTGAGCCGCCTGTATACTCTGCTACCCACAGACCCGCCTGTATACTCTGCTACCCACAGACCCGCCTGTATACTCTGCTACCTCAGACCCGCCTGTATACTCTGCTACCCACAGAGACGCCTGTATACTCTGCTACCTCAGACCCGCCTGTATACTCTGCTACCCACAGACCCGCCTGTATACTCTGCTACCCACAGAGCCGTCTTTATACTCTGCTACCTCAGACCCGCCTGTATACTCTGCTACCCACAGACCCGCCTGTATACTCTGCTACCTCAGACCCGCCTGTATACTCTGCTACCTCAGACCCGCCTGTATACTCTGCTACCCACAGACCCGCCTGTATACTCTGCTACCCACAGACCCGCCTGTATACTCTGCTACCCACAGAGCCACGTGTATACTCTGCTACCCACAGAGCCGAAATGGAACCTAATGTATATATTAATAAATAATACTAAATGTACACAACAGTGCTGCAGACACATACCTTGGCATACGGGCCACCGGGTGAAGGAAGGACAGCCGGTCATAAAAGTGGTAGTGGTTGAGCAATGGAGCGGCTCCCGGTTGTCTCTCTGAGTACTGCCGGTACTGCTTCTTATGCTGGTCCCGGCAGCTCCTCCACCGTTTTTTAAGATGGTCAACTGTGAAATGATTTCAAACCGGGTTTAGAGATGTGTAATATTTGAAACAACAAAAGTATGTGTACAAATCAACAATAACATTTTATTCATTTTGTGTGTGTAATGTGTATACAAGGCACAGTGACACGACAGTGTGGAACATCATCAACAGCATTACGGACATTGAGCTCACGTGGCCACAATCACAAATGAGGCAGGACACATGTCAACGCATAGAGAATGTAATAGTGCGGGCACCAGACTCTGGTCATTAGTGGTATTTATATACACCCAACCCCTTGGCCGAAAGAGCCAGGAGGATCAGACATTAAACTCATTGTACTGTTGTGACCCCATCCAAATATAGGCAACTATGCGGTGGAGCATGATAACACATTCAGGGTCCTGTATACCCTGCTATGGGGGCCCTGTATTCCCACTGCTGGGGGCCCTGTAAACCCACTGGGCCACTGTCTACCCACTGCTGGGGGCCCTGTATACCCACTGCTGGGGGGGCCTGTACACACACTGAGGGCCCTGTATACAGGGACTGACTGGCACCCTACAGTTTGGGTCGCAACCCTCCCTCACCGGCCCGACACAGGTGAGGACGGGGGGTGGGGGGGGGTGATGACTGGCGGCCGCCTCACAGTCACTGCAGCTCCCGCATTCTCCTATGGCTCGCTCCCAGCCGCAGCCTCGCGCTCCTCACAGCCGCTCGCTAACAGTCGCAGCCGCACGCCACTCACAGACGCTCACTCCCGGACGCAGCCGCGTGCTGATGACGTCATCGCGCGGCCAGGAGCTTCCGTTTCCGCCTGCTGCTTCAGGGACATGCGGATTATTCATGCTCCTGCAGCCGCATGACCCGTGGCACCTGGGCCAGTCCGCCCCTGCCTGTATACCACAATATGGGGGCATGTGGGGGCCTGTATACTCTGCAGGGGGAGGTGTATACTCTGCTGGGGGGATGTCTACCAGTGATAGCCGCTGTATACCAGGATGGCGGTGAATATGTTTTCATAGTTTTTCGGGGCAAAAATAGGGGGGTCGGCTTGTACACGGGTCGGCTTATACACGAGTATATATACAGTAAATGCAATATATAACGTGTGAACTCATTTAACTTACTTAGATTGCTCTGTTCCTCATGGTCACTCCGATGGAACGCAGGGAACATCTCTTGGGCGATCTCTCTCCAGGCTGTATTAATTTGGGTCGTATCCCCATAGTCAGGATCTGTAGGGAGCCATAGAAATGGACGAGCCTCCACAAGTGCAATAAGACGCAGTGTGTTCACCGTGCCACGTCCTGCTGCCATGATTGCACTGATGAATGGATTGCTCTGTGTGTGCGCCTGTCAGCGCGACTCGCTTCCTGTTTCCTTAAAGCATGGTGTGTGCTGGAGAATCGCTTCCCTCGCATCATCGGCTACAAGCCTCAAAATAAGAGAAAAACCAGCGAGTTTGGACTCGCACACTTTCAGAGACACATCAGCGAGTTGTAAATGTCATTATTCGCTATTACTCGGGTCCCTATTCATTAACATTGGACTCGCTGGACTCGCAACGAGTCCCGAGTCCTTGACTCGGACTCGTTGGGGTCTTGCGATTCCGAGTCTTTTCGGACTCGCCCATCTCTAATATAGGGATCTATAGTGGTAAATTCTCCTCCCCCTTAACTCATTAACATCCTAATACAATTTATAGCAAAAGAAATGGAAGATATCCCATCTTGAGCGCTCAATTTGAGAAAGAAAAAAAACTTTTTAAAAAATTGTATAGAGGACATTATAATTAATATATAATACGTAGGTCATGTGATTATAAAATTCAAACTTTATTAATATATATAAAAAAAAAGTGTGTGTGTATGTATATATATATATATATATATATATATATATATATGTATATATACGGTAAATAATTTGTGTGATAAGAATATCTAAAAATTATATAAAATATGTATGTTGTTGGATATATTAAAAATGATATCAAAACCAACTGATTGTGATGATATTCTAATGATGTTATCCAAAAGATTATTAACAAGTGTATTCAAAACGGGGCTTTCTCCCATTTCTGCACTTAAAGGAGTCAATACATAATCAATAGCCAACAGATCAATTACAGTAGGACAAAGTAATTTAAATATTATCAGGGAGCTATACAAATACCAATATATAGGTGTTTTTCTATTGAAGGGTCACACTTTCGAGGGTTAAATTCAAACCTTCCGGATGCAAACACCCTAGTTTGAAAATCCAGTAGTTTTCCCTCTTTATTTAATTTCTGTACCTGTCTTTGTTTGCTTCTGGGATATGATCTATGATCCATATTTTAAATTGTTTATAGTCCCTCTGATGTTCCAGCAAAAAATGCTTGGACACGCTATGCTGTATAAAGCCATTCTTAATATTTTGTCTGTGTTTGTTCAGACATTGATGCATGGCCTGAATGGTCCGTCCTACATATTGTAAGCCACATGTACATTCAATCATATAAATTACATATGATGAGTGGCAGGTTAGATTGTATTTGATCAAGAAGGATTCCCCAGTTGTCTTAGAAACAAATGTGGTGGCACCATGTACTATTGATGCGCAACAAAGACATTTCTGTGCTCTACATTTGTAACAACCTGTGACTTGATTCACATCCTGAAGTTGTTGTAGATTATCTCTAGCAGTAAAACTTGGCGCCACCAGATTTTTAAGGCTCTATTGCGTCGGTGTATTATTTTCGGTTTTTCTGGTAAATGTTTGGACAGCACAGAATCATTTTTCAGAATAAACCAATATTTTCTCAAGAGGTTATTCAATTTTTGTCGTAGACTTGTTGTAAGTAGTTATTAAAGGGAACCTGTCACCTGGATCTAAGCCCCTACACTATCACTACCTGTCCCTGCCGCTTCCTAGCTGCTCCCTATCTATCCCTCTCTGAGCTAAATCCGCCCTATAAAACTGCAGAAAAATAACTTATAACTTACTTCTGTATCTGAGGCTGGGGACTGAGAAGGTGGGCCCAGGCTCCATTCTGCCCCTCCTCGATGCAGCAGCACACGCCTCGCTGGGCGGCATTATTCTTTCTTCATCGCCGCCTCCTCCATTTGGAATCTCCCACCCGCTTTACACCTATCATGTTGTGGTGATGCGACCTCGATGTGTCCCCTGACCTAGACACAGCATATGGGAGATTGTATCTTCTGCTCGGTAGCAGCACACACAGGGTTAGCTGCTACTGGAGCTGAGTGCTGATTGAAAGCACTGACGCCCAGGTGTGCGGGTGAATAGGAGATGATATGAGCTGCCCTGGGCTGTGGGGAAGGGGTGGAGTGTGTCAGGACAGCAGCAGGAGCTGCTGTGTAGAGAGCTGTGTGAAGATTTAACACAGCCTGTGAGCTCTCTGAGTGGACGTTTATGATGCTAATGAGCGGACGGTGAGAAGAGAAAGGTTGTGTGCTGACCTAACACAGCCTACCCGGGGGAAGGTACAGAGCTTCTATATCAGCTGTTGGGATTGTATGAGGTTGTAGTCGGCTGCGCCCCGGTGTAACAGGCCAGACTAACCCCCCGACCAGAATATACCCAGGGTTAAAGTGGCCTAGGCCAGATTATACCCCTCCGTATACCACAGCAGCTGTAGATCAGGGCCCCAAGCTGTGCACAGGGCCCCAAGCAACACATGGGGGCCCGAGGCAGCACAAAGTGGCCCCAGGCAGCAGAAAGCGGCCCTATGCAACATACAGGGGCCCCAGGCAGTGCTAGGGCCCCAGGCAGCACACAGGGGCCCAAGGCTACACACAGGGGCCCCAGCCAGCATACAAGGGCCCCAGGCAGCATACAAGGGCCCCAGGCAGTGCACGGGGCCCCAGGCAGCATACAAGGGCACCAGGCAGCACAAAGTGGCCCCAGGCAACATACAGGGGCTTCAGGCAGTACTAGGGGCCCCAGGCTACACACAGGATCCCAGGCTACACACAGGGGCCCCATGCAGCAGCATATAAGGGCCCCAGGCAGTGCAAAGGGGCCCCAGGCAGCGCATGGGGGCCCCAGGCAGCACACAGGGGCCCAAGGCTACACACAGGGGACCCAGCCAGCATACAAGGGCCCCAGGCAGTGCACGGGGCCCCAGGCAGCACAAAGTGGCCCCAGGCAACATACAGGGGCCCCAGGCAGTACTAGGGGCCCCAGGCTACACACAGGATCCCAGGCTACACACAGGGGCCCATGCACATATAAGGGCCCCAGGCAGCGCAAAGGGGCCCCGGGCAGCACACAGGGGCCCCAGGCAGCACACAGGGTCCCCAGGCAGCACACAGGGGCCCCAGGTGGCACTCTGCCTGGGCCCCAGCTGCCGGGGCCACTGTGCTGCCTGGGTGCCCTTATGTGCTAGCCTGGGGCCCAGTGCCTGGGGCCCCTTGTGCCTGGGGCCCTTGTGTGCTGGCTGGGGCCCTGTGTGTGCCTGGATCCTGTGTAGCTGGTGGGCCCTGTGTTAGTACTGCCTGGGGCCCCTTTGTGCTACCTGGGGCCCCTTTGTGCTGCCTGGGGCCCTGTGCACTGCCTGGGGCCCTGTGCGCTGCCTGGGGCCCTTGTATGCTGGCTGGGGCCCCTGTGTGTAGCCTGGGATTCTGTGTGTAGCCTGGGGCCCCTGTGTGCTGCCTCGGGCCCCCATGCGGTGCCTGGGGCCCTAGCACTGCCTGGGGTCCCTGTATGTTGCTTAGGTGCACTTTCTGCTGCCTGGGGCCACTTTGTGCTGCCACGGGCCCTCATGCGTTGCTTGGGGCCCTGATCTACAGCTGCTGTGGTATATGGAGAGTTATAATCTGGCCTAGGCCTGTTTATACCCCGGGGTATAAATTGGGCTTGGCCAGAATATACCCACGGTATATTCTAGCCCAGGGGGGTATATTCTGGGCTAGCCCAGTTTATACCCCGGGGTATAAACTTGGCTAGACCAGACTATACCCGGGGTATAATCTGGGCTAGGCCACTTTAACCCCGTGTATATTCTGGTCGGGGGGTTAATCTGGCCTGTTACACCGAAACCTGGAGGTCTGTGAATACCTGAACTGTGCCATTAAACTGTGTGCTGTGTGAGTAAATACCTGAGTCACTGCCTGCTGTCGTGCTGATCCTAACCACTACCTTACAGTGTAAAGCGGGTGGGAGACTCCAAATGGAGGAGGCGGCAATGAAGAAAGAATAACGCCGCCCAGCGGGGTGTGTGCTGCTGCATCAAGGAGGGGCAGAATGGAGCCTGGGCCCACCTTCTCAGTACCCCAGCCTCAGTGACTTCTGTAAGTTATAAGTTATTTTTCTGCTGTTTTATAGGGTGGATTTAGCTCAGAGAGGGATAGATAGGGAGCAGATAGGAAGGTGCAGGGACAGGTAGTGATAGTGTAGGGGCTTAGATCCAGGTGACAGGTTCCCTTTAAACTAAACTCTCCTTTTTTATTTTCACTATCGCCTTTTTTGGTCAAATCATTCTTCTTATCCATTTTTAGTATACAGGAATCTTGAGTTTCATTTTTTATCCTGTTGAAGGCATCAACCACTAATGGTTTCGGATACCCTTTTTCTAAAACTCTGTTCTTTAAAACTAGTGATTCTTTTCGGAAGTCAGTTAGATGGGTACAATTTTTTCTAATGCGCCAGTATTGCCCATAAGGCACATTTGAGATCCACTTGGGCAAGTGACCATTATCAAAGGCTAAATAACTGTTAACATCTACAGTTTTAAAAGAGGTGGAAGTATTTGTTCATTATCCCCTTTACATATATATAGGTCCAAAAATTGGATCCCTTCCATGGAGGTTGTATGGGTGAAATTTAGGCCCCATGTGTTGTTATTTAGTTGAGTGAAGAAAGTTACTAGTTCTTCACTCGTTCCCGACCAAATTAAGAAATGGTCGTCTATAAATCGTTTGTAAACAATGATCCGTTCCATGGCAAAGGTGTCATTTTCAATATGTAGGGATTCAAAGTGGCCCATGAAAAGATTGGGGTAGCTAGGTGCCACTCGCGTGCCCATAGCGCAACCTTTTAATTGCTTATAGGTCACTCCCTCAAAGGAAAAGATGTTATTCTTCAAAATAAACTCCGAGCTTTGTAGGAGAAATCATTGTTGTATAGCCGGCAGTGATTTATCCATAGCTAAATATTCGTGAACTGCTTCAAGCCCCAATGAATGGGAACTATTAGAGTAAAGGGAACCAACGTCAAGGGAACAAAAAATATAGTTGTTCTTGCAGGCTACCTCCTTCAATATTTTGATCAAATGGGTGGAATCTCTTAGGTGAGATTTAAGTTCTAATACATATTTTTGTAAAAATAAATCTAAATAATGGGACAAATTCGCTGTAATGGAATGAATTCCAGAAATTATTGGACGACCAGGAGGGTTATTTCTGTTTTTATGGATTTTCGGTAACAAATAAAAAAAAAAAGGGTATTTGATAGAAATGTATACTTAGAAATTCTCTTTCGTTTTTATTTAACATCCCTTCCATTGTTGCTGTTTTCATCATTTCATTATAATTGTGAAGAATCTGCAGGGAGGGGTCATGATCTAGTTCCTCATAATATTCCCTATCATTTAGAATCCTAAAGCCTTCTTCTTTATACCACTCACGGTCCATGATCATTATTACCCCCCCCCCTTCCTTTATCAGCTCCCTTAATAATAATCTCTTTATTCTGACTCAGGCTATCAATTGCTCTCCTTTCAGCTTGATTAAGATTATCTCGCTTATTATCCTGCGAAAATGATCTTAGATCTTTCAAGATCAATTGTTGAAAGGTTTCAATATTGTTGCCCTTATGATGTAGAGGGTCAAAATTTCACTCGCTCATTTTTTCAGGGTTCTTTTCAGATATATTACCCAATTTTTTTCCCAATTTTTTCTCTTACCCCATTATTTTTCCTTTATTGGGATGGTTTATTGAGATTTGTTCTTTTTCAGACGGGGGTCTGATAGAACGGAGTGATCCAGATTTGTTTCTACCGCTCCCTCTACATCCCCTATATTTCTTTTTCTTTTTGGGTGTCTGCCCGGGGCTACCCGAAACAATTGAGGGATTGACATTTCATTAATGGTATTGTGAGTTCTTGAGTCCCCTAATCCATTGGGACTGCTGGCCGTTTCAGTTTGCGGGTCAGCAGCCCGGTGGATTTATTGTGGGGGAGGTGAGACGTACGGGGGGACAGCCTTTGGCTCAAGAAAGGACGTCTGGTGGTTCCACTTTGCTCATCCTATCATATGGGCAACAAATGCTTTTGTATATGGTCATATGCTTGGTATGCAATGTGCTTTGTATCAGCAAATCCATGATTATGGTACTATCCTTAACCAACTATATATAAGGCATGTCCTATACAATAATAAATCCATGACTATAGTACTATATTGCACCAACGGCTTGATCCTGGACGGATCATACAAGTGTCTGATCCCATATATGAGGGGAAAAGTAAGGGGGTCCTTTGCGCTGGTGAGTTGGTGGCCAAATGGCACAGTGCACGGTGCCATAGGATTGTCCCACTCACATGGCTTTGTTCCCTTGTCTCTAATCTATTTAGTATACTGATCCGACAAGAGGGACATACCCTGTACAAATGTGCCCCCTTTCCAAATGTTACAGTTGCTAGGGATTAGCGATCACTTATGATGCCATCTCAGAACTACTATGTAGTACCAGGAGAAATGTCAATAACTAGATTGCAATATAAGCTCATGTTTCCATTACTGATAAATATGTGCTATTACAAGGATCCTGTTCGGGCTAGTGGGCGCCGTTATTCAGATCCTTATGATTTAAGTTGAGAGGTCTGTCTGTGCGACGGACAGACTCAGTACATTGGAAAATATAAACAGATGGGCGGGGTGAGATGGCGCGATCACACACGTGACATGTCCCATTTCTGGAACGTCACTTATGACGCCAGAACGTTGCCATGACTACCTACACAGCGGAGGGCACTCCACTTTGATTATATGTACTATTTAAAGACAGGGAAGGAGTTCTAAGCCACGCCTCCCTGACAAAGTCGCCACGCAACGGAGACACACGTGAGACAAGGATCCTCTGTGTGTATCCTGACACCATCATTGTCCTAGCACCGATCTTTCAAGCCTTGCTCCCCTGGCCAGGGACTGGTCCCTTAAACTTCTCCTATGATAAGGATTCACACTGGACCAGGTGAGAGCATATTATTTGAGCTTATAGGGACTTGGGTGCATTCACTTTGCCGAGGACTATGAGTGTTAGACCTGTGGCACTACCTTTAGGGATAGTTGTTGGCAACCTCTGTGACCTAAGGGTACCGTTACACGTCGCAATATTGCATGCAATTTCACTTGCAATTTGCTGGTTGTAGTAAAATCATGGACACATTGTTCCATTTGTACATGGCAACAAAATAGAACAATGCATCCATGATTTCACTGCAACCAGCAAATTGCCAGTGAAATTGCATGCAATGTTGCGACGTGTAAAGGTACCCTTAGTGTCCTCCTGTCAGTAGCACTTGATTGCATTCAATTTCAATATGCATATGACTGAGATTACATCATTTTGACCTGTGACTATAAAATATATGCAAGCCTACAGGGGGAATGTATTGTTTTTTGGTTCATTTGTATATGGTGTGCCTGTAATTTTTGATTCATTGTATTAACAGAAAAGCCCTTCCTAAATGCAGGTTTTGTGGTTTTGTAATGGTTTTAATTGTTTTTAGATGTGTGTTCTTGTCTTTAATAAAATTGATGATTTTTTGACCTATGCAATGGTGGTGTGCCGCAGAATTTTTGTCAATTCCTTCTCTCTCGTATACATGGTTTAATTGTCTGGTCACTACAGATGTTGCCGATGATGACCCAGCCTAGCTCGAAGCACTAAGCGTATAGTTCATAAAGTTGTCCAGAGATTTGTAGACAGATTTGTGCAGTCGTATAATGTCTCTGCCGAGTAGAATTAAGATATCTGCCTTGTTGTGCAAGGCCGTTATCTCGTTGGCTATGGCTTTGAGGTGAGGAAACTGAAGAGCCGCTTGTGGCACATAGGATTTCTTCCCTGTTCAAGGGTATTTGGTTACACTCTGAGTGTGGGAAGTGGTATCTCCTATGGCCCTTTTTCCAGTGGCTTCTGTCACACCGCTGCAGGTGCCCAAGGTGTAGGGAAAGGTGTTTCCCTTTAAGTTGAGCAAGTCGAAGAGTTCTGACCTGGCCAAGGACTTGTTGCTCTGTTCGTCCAGGCTGACGTACAATTTGACCGCCTTTTCTGGATGACCTTTAGGATCCTCCCTTGCCAGGCAAATCTTTGCGCAGGACATTTCGCGAAGACCTTCTCTACAGACCTCGGTGCAGGATACTGTATACTCAGCTCTTTTACACTGTTCATCTTCACTGAGTAAACTTCACTACATCCCTTTGCCAGCTTTGCTACTTTAAACCGCCATTGGAAACTTCAAAACTACTACACCATTTCATCTCTGCTTAGTCTACTCTGCGCATCACTGTCTCAGCTCTGCTACTTTGAGCCTCCATTGCAAACTTGGTTAAAGAGGTTAAACTTGACAAAGGTCGTACATATAGATTACAATGTTCTTATGTATGGTAAACAATTAGTACAGATACAAAGAGAATCCAGGCAAATGCATACATATAAAACGCTCAATCGCTGTTAGTCTTAAATCCAGATTCTCATAAGGAGTATCTGACTTTATGTTAGGGTACAGGCACACTGTCGTGCATCAAACACGGAGCGTGAGTGATGCACGACAGTGATGCGAGTGCAGTGCTAGTTTGGTGCGAGTGTAGTGCTAGTGTGGTGCGAGTGTGGTGAGTGTGCCTGGCTGTATGTAAATGTATGTGGTGTGAGTGCGTGTGTGTTGTTTTTTTTCTCTGCTGTCCATGGTCTTGATGGACCACGGAACAGCATTAGTGCTGCTCGCCTGTATAATTCCTGCTATCCCCATACAGCAGCAGTGAAGCAGTATTGTATGTATAATTTATTATTTTTTGCAAAGTTACACTTATCAGCTTGATTTGACATGTTTTTACCATGTCGGCTGTTCAGGACTTCATTCTGCACTGTGCTACCAAGGGGGTTTAACCCAGTGAATAAGGGGTTAATCAGACGCTGGTGTCATGACACCATCTGTCCAGGGGTTGTCCTTCCCCCTGGATACATGGTGACATGACATCATGTGTCTGAATGGGTTAATTTTTCTGTAACCCAGGTTCAAGTGCATGTCGGGTGTAGAGATGTGACAGAAAGAGCTGTGATTTGTGAATGGAAGCCAGGGCTTCAGCACCATGGACAGCTCCTTACAAATCACCGGCTTATTCTGTGTAATCTCTACACCCGACATACACTTGAACCTGGTTTACAGAGTAATTAACCCATTCAGACACATGTCATGTCACCATGTATCCAGGGGGGGAGGACAACCCCTGGACAGATGGTGTCATGACACCAGCGTCTGATTAACCCCTTATTCACCGGGTTAAAACCCCCTCGGTAGCACAGTGCAGAATGAAGTCCTGAACAGCCGACATGGTAAAAACATGTCATTTCAAGCTGATAAGTGTAACTTTGCAAAAAAATAATAAATTATACATAAAATATGCTTCACTGCTGCTGTCACAGCAATGAAACATTATTGTAACTGTATGGGGACTGCGGGGGGGCCAGTGATTTTAACAGCACACGGCTGCGACTCTCGCACCATGTGCTGTATGGGTGCGAGCTAGACTCGCACCCATATACTTTTAATGGCCCCTCGCGCGAGGCAATCGCAGGATTGCTCTCGCAAAGCAAGTTTAATGCCAGAAACTCGCATTAATGTGACCTGTTTAGATAGTTTTTCTCGCATTAAACTCATGCGAATTCAACGCCAGTGTGCCTCCAGTCTTAGTCATTGCATCCACATAAAAATTTTTATAAACCAATCATGTTAAATAAATAGACATCATCCCTATATGGCAACCAGCGGGAGTGCAAGCTCGAGGAAAGGGAAAGTAGATCCTATAACCCCTACATTTTTTACGCCCACTCAGCTTCCTCAGGGAGAGGTGTATGGTGGTAGTGGACCCCGCATCATAACACCGGTGGTGTCTTTATAGCACTGAGAACTCCGGGTGCGATGTTAAGCACTTCCGGGTTCCGCTTGTGTCATGCGCAGTCTGTCCGCACCATCTCAGGGCGGTTCCAGATTCCGGCTCACAGCCCACCATCATCCAGCACAGGGACGCATCACCAAAGATGCTGGGCGGAGGGGAGGGGCCGTTGGCGAACACCTACACACCGAGAGGGTGGAACAGGCTTATGCAGCGCTGTGCGCCCATTATATCACCATATTCTCAAACGATAACAAACCAGGGGAAAAAGAGACAATTTGTATGTCACATCAGGAGAGCTAGGAAATCTATCGCCATTAAGTATAGGCTGGGCTCCGAGATAATTACATCTGAACATCTCGGACTGTAGTCATTATCAGCTTGGTGAGGTATTGTCCTTCTCCTTGTGATTTCTAGATCCATCTTGTATACTTCACATATGGTGATCCCTGGGCAAAGGACACAGGAGACGGTGCCTGGACACCTTGAGAGTATATGGTGTGGGTGTGTGAACAATAAAAAACCTAAAAATGATATAGAACCAGGAAAAAAGGATTAAAATAGAAAAAGCAAGAAAAGAGAGTTAGCATGTGGCATAATGAGCAGTCTCTCATAGGTAAGGACTATAGGTGACATTTTCATTTAGACCATTAGGGGTCAAGGTCTCGAGAGTCGCGATCCACTTAGTCTCCAGACGCGCCAGAACCTTTTTAAGGTCACCGCCTCTATTGCCGCAACACACCAAATCAATTCCCCTGACTCTCAAGGAGGCAGGATTGCATCCATGATGTTTTTTTAAATGCTTTGGTATTGTTTTAAGCAAAGTGGGATCTTTCGCTTCCTTCGCTGCGATAATGCCGCGAACGTGCTCGCCTATGTGTACCCTCAACTCACGCGAGGTCAAGCCCACGTAGATCAGAGGGCAGGCACATTGGGCAAAATACACCACATGTGTTGAGGAACACGAAATCCTGTGCCTGATCTCAAATCTACGCGAGCCATCAGCAGGGTGAAAATGGGTCACATGCTCCACGTTAGTGCAGGAGACGCAATGTCCACAGGGATAACATCCCAAAATAGGCCCCTGAGAGCTAAAGGGATTAGGTATGTGCGGCACATAGTGGCTGTGATCCAACATGTCCCTCAGGTTTCAGGTACGTCGTGGAATCATCAGAGGTCGGTCAGGTACACACTTTCTCAAAGTAGGATCAGTGAGTAAGACCCCCCCCCCCCAGTGTCTACTACAAAGCTCTCTCATGGTCTGCCATTCATGGTTAAAAGTACCAATAAAGCGTAGTGTCTGTTCAATCTGTCTTTTTGGGTGTTTGTTTTAGTAGATGGGCTCTCTGTGGTATGTAAAGCACTCAGGTGCCCACGCTTTATGCACCTATTGGAATAACCACGATCTCTAAATCTTTGCTTAAGGTCCACAGACTGACGCTCAAATCCCTCCTTTGTAGAACAGATCCGCTTCATCCTCAAGAACTTGCCAGTGGGGACGGCACGTATGGTGGAGGAACTGTGATCAGAGGAAGCATGTAACAAGGAGTTCACAGAGGTTGACTTCCTGTGGACGTCCGTCTCAATTAGTCCAGAGCTATCCACTTCCAGGGCAATGTCCAGGAAGTCAATCCTCGCCGAACTACACTTGAACTGTTATAACATCAGACTGATGTACATGTTTCATTAAGACATCCAGCTGCTCCGCTGAGCCCTGCCAAATAAACAAAACGTCGTCTATGTAGTGCATCCAGCACTGCACCTGGGCACAGGCTGCCATGCCTCCATCACCAAATATCAATCTCTCCCAATATCCCAGGAAGAGATTGGCATACGAAGGCGCGCAGGCTGTGCCCATCGTAGTGCCACGCTGCTGCAGATAGATGACGTCCTTAAATACAAATAAAAAGAAGGGGGAGGAACAAGAGGCGCAATAGTGCCCTATCACTATGGCACTGAATTAGAGGTGGTGAGAAAAGAATCCACTCACCTGTGGCAGTTGTGACACCCACAACTGGTTTGAAGGCGTATAAATGATAGTTTCCAGATGGCTGCTGCTGGACTTCCACCGTCCACTCAAATGTGGAGACATATCGGATTGCAGGGAAGAAATGGTGTATCACGGTCCGCGCTGCCAAGATCACTCACTCCAAATGAATGCACATGAAGATGGAACTTCAAAAGGAACTCTTTTATTACCTCCTACGCGTTTCGGTGCCCTCCTGGCACCTTCCTCAGGGATGCCTCCACCCCACCAAACCACTCATATATTTAGCACATCTCATAATATTGATTAGTGGGAGTAAACATCAATAATGACGTCATCATCGTCATCAAACAGGGGAGGGTCACAGATTTTGGTGCAAAAAACTTTTAAAAACCAATGTTCCATAAATAATTAATAACATAGTATGCCCACACATTTTAAAAAATCCGATTAAGAGAAATATGCAAAAAAATCTGCAAAATGCCAGCGGAAACGCCTGTAAAAACTGTCTGAAAGGGCTAGAAAAAAAATTGCTCCCTAAAATAAAGCGTTCTACTCTGCTCTCTGGGGGATAGAACGGCAGGTCACGATGGAAAAATAGATGTGAATCATCATCAGTGACAAGCGCCACTTAATCTGTTGTAAAACAACCAGATTAGTAGAGCTCTTGTTTTTGCTCCCAAAATTCCTAAAATCAATGTGTGCTTTATTTTTCTCTAGAAGACAGATGAAGAATACAGATGGAAGGAAGAAACCGACGATATAAGCCTCTGGATTTCATGAGATTTCTCACAATCTCATTTGTGGAACATCAGTGATGAACAATTAAAAGAATAGTTTATTAATTACATTAAAAATAAGTCTTAAGATCAGAATCAAAGATGAGATGAAGTAAATGAAAGCCCTAGGAAGTAATATCAGTAAAATATTTAATAAAAACAAGAATAAATAAATAATTATAATGTTAAAAACGAGTAGTCCCTCTTTTTGCCTGATCTTCTGTGGCATACCAGTATAAGTGCATGTGTTGTCATCCAAATTCTCTGGGTTCTATCCCCCCGAAAGGATACAGACTAAGATTATTCATGTATATCAAACAAAAAAACTTTAAGTCACATGTCAAGTGTGTCAAGATCTTAGTACACGTAGGATAATCCCCACTCATGGATCTATATGTAGATCTTATAAGTTACAATTATATGTGGTAATAATCTATTTTGTCCACAAGATGGCGATAGTCTGGATGTTGTTGTCAAGGAAACAAAACCAGGTACCAAGTCTTCACAAGCCTATATCACCGCCAGTAGGGGGCTCTTTATCCAAATCTCTGTGTATTAACAAGAAAGTGTGCTAGCTCAGAATTTCTGTTCAGTGAAGAATAAAGAAGAGAGATAAGCATTACTGTGTGTGCGGGTGCTGGGACGTGGATTTAGACCAAAGTAGTTTGATAGATACGTTCTTGTGTTGTCTATAACTGTAAAGGAATATTAAAGAACATAGTGAATTTATTTTTAGTGTGGAAGTACCTTTCAGAATATACTGAAAGTGTTGTGCTGTAGGTGTACAAGAATACTGTGATAACTGACCAATGATTCCTATCTTATTTCAGAGATTAGGTTCAGTCCCCTAGGTTTCAGTGTGTGTCCAGTTTAAACATCTCTCTTTTTTAATACCTCGAATCTGTTTGGGATGTGTGACTGTACATGGTCTATGGGGGTAATGCTGATGACCGTGGGGTCTCTGTTATGATGGAGATCACAATGATAGGACACACCATGAGCTTTGAAGCCATTTTTTATGTTCGATCGGTGTTTGTTGAGCCTTTCATGCAGGGGTTCACCCCGGACAGCAAAAAAACATGGTGTGAAGCTGGCCTTATGCACCAGTTTGATTTCAACTCTGCTATGTCTATAGTCTTCAATGCACTTTTCTAGTCCTGGGAGCTGTATCTGAGGTCAAGCAGGGCACTGACCAATATACAGACTCCTAAACCAGTGATCTGTGTGCTGGAAACCAATTTTTTTTATTAAAGGGAATCTGTCAGTAGATTTTTGCCATGTAATCTGTAAGGGCTGAGACCTTGATTCCAGCGATTTGTCTGCTTGCTGTTATTTTGATACAATCACTGTTTTCTCTAGCATAGCACTGAATGATGAGCCCTGTATAACCCCACCCACACTACTGCTTGGCAGCTTTCCGTATATAACACTGCCCACACCACTGATTGGCAGCTTTCTGTATATAGCACTGCCCACATCACTGATTGGCAGCTTTCTGTATATAGCACTGCCCACACCACTGATTGGTAGCTTTCTGTATATAACCCTGCCCACACCACTAATTGGCAGCTTTCTGTATATAACACTGCCCACACCACTGATTGGCAGCTTTCTGTATATAGCACTGCCCACATCACTGATTGGCAGCTTTCTGTATATAACCCTGCCCACACCACTAATTGGCAGCTTTCTGTATATAACCCTGCCCACACCACTGATTGGCAGCTTTCTGTATATAGCACTGCCCACACCACTGATTGGCAGCTTTCTGTATATAGCACTGCCCACACCACTGATTGGCAGCTTTCTGTATATAGCACTGCCCACACCACTGATTGTCAGCTTCCTGTGTACACTAGTGGCCTAAGTTGAGGCAACACCTGCAGTTTTTCACCATCACCAATATTTAATGAACGTTTTCACTGACATACTTACTTGAACACTCGCCCTCTTCTGCAATATGTATTCTATGTTTGTTTATAGTGATTTAAGACCGATATTTTGTGATTAAAAGGCAGTTTTTATATTTTAAGCCAGTTTGTCATCAATATGTAAGCAATGACATGTTTTTATTGTTATACTGTCTCAGAATTCTATTATATAAAATTGACACACATTTGCTTAAAGTGACCCTAAACCCGGAAGCCAACCCCACATCCCCTTCATACCTATACATGCAGCTTGTTGTCCAAATATCTTTATTGAAATTTCAAGGGAGGGGGGAGGGGAGGGAATTAGATACATAAATAAAGAGGGAGGGGGAGGGGGGAGGGGAAGGGTAATAAACGTAACAAGTAAACAAACCAACAAATAACATGAACGGTACAAGTCGTAAGTACATATGCAAATTCAAATACAGCGCTCGTACAAAAAGAGAGAAAATTGGAAAGGTACAAATGAATATCCGAATACTGAATAGTCCAAACACACTCTGTGCATTTTGTCGCAAATCGTAATGCAAGCTTGAAAGCATTGTGGGGAAGAAACAGTCAAATCATCAATTTTTACGTCAGCGGCCTATTGCAGGAGGGATGGGGAAAAAATTGTCAACCATGTCTCCCAACGCCCTATGAATTTTAGGAACCTGTTTGCGCGTATAGCGAAGTTGTACTCGAAAGTACAGTGAGTCGACACTCTTTCAATCAGGTCATCCACTGTGGGGGGTTCTGGTTTGTTCCACCTCGAGGCTATCAGGACTCTAGCAGTCAAAATAATGTGGGATGTTAAGAAGCGTATGTGGTGAGGGAGGTCCTCTGTGCCAATCAGTAGTAATATTAATTCTGGGGTGAAGTTTATTTGAATCCCAGTGACGTTTGTAATTAGAGATTTGACATCTCTCCAATAATTGGTCAGGACAGGACAGTGCCAGAAAATATGTGAGAGGGTTCCCAGGTTTCCACAGCCTCTCCAGCAAGATGGGTCGTGATTGGGGTTCATATGATATAGTTTGATAGGGGTATAGTACCATCGTGAGAGGACCTTATAGTAAGACTCGTGAAGGGTGGCACAAGATGAGCTGGAATACACTGTCTTAATAGTTTTAGCCATTTTCCCCAGGTCCACGCGGATACCCAACTCCTCCTCCCAAGCTCCAAAGAATGAGAGGTTTAGTAATTCGACTTCTTCGTTGAAGATTCTATAGAGAGAGCTCGTTTCCCAAAGGGAGGCTTTCCGCGGGGTGTTTATAAGTTCGTCAATTACTTGCGGAGCTGTGAGTTTGAGATTGTGAGTGCTGAGGTAATTGGCTATGACTCTCCAGTTAGTTCGGTCATCCCTGGTGAGGGGGAATTTGTCTTGGAGGATGTGGAAGGGGATGATAGAGTTTCCTGAAAGCAGATCATTAACATAAAGAATCTCCTTATCCCTCCAGAGAGAGAGGTCCAGGTTCGGCATCAGAATTTCAAGAGTTTCCAGAGGGATTTTGTTGAGAATGGAAGAAGTATAGTATTTGGCTGCCTTTTTGACAAGATCTCTCCAGGCTAGAATAGTTGCTCTATTAATTGGGTGAATAGGAGGAGGTTTGGAGGGATTTATTAAATAAGCCATGATTAGAGCTTTTTGATTATTGTTATTGATCGTTCCTTCTATAGAGATCCAGGGCGAATCGTTCGGGCCTATAAGCCATTTTTGTGAGAGTTTGGCGATGGATGCCAAGTAGTAGTTGTGCAAGTTGGGAACTCCTAGGCCTGCTACTCTCTTGTGCCTCTCGAGGGATAGTCTGGCCACTCTTGGGCGCTTATTGAGCCAAATGAACGCACGGAGTTGTGATTGGAGTTTAATGAACCATCTCTTCGGGATGAACAAAGGGATGGATCTAATTATGTACAAGAATTTCGGGAGCAGTGTCATTTTAAAAGCTTCAATCCTGCTCAGCCAGGACAGTTCAACTTTTGAAAGACGTAAGTAGGCCTGATGGAACGAGTTAAATAGGTTTGTTAGGTTCGTCTGTACCGTGGCTGAACAGGGTTTGGTCAAAGTAATCCCTAAATAAGAAATCTCCTTTTCCGTCCATGTATAGTTAAACTCTTCTTTGAGGTACTTGAGTAGTGTTTCCTCTATATTAAAGTCCAGGATCTGGGATTTTGTTTCGTTTATTTTGTAGAAGGAGAGCTGGGAGAATCTCTCAATGACCCTTGACAGGTGCCTGAGAGATTTGAGGGGATTGGTAATTGAAAGGAGGATGTCATCTGCAAACAGAGATATTTTGTGTTGGCGTTGATTTAACGTGATTCCTCTAATATTGTCATTGTCTCTGATGCTAGATGCAAGTGGCTCAATGAATAGGGCAAAGAGGATAGGGGAGAGTGGGCACCCCTGCCTTGTGCCATTTGTCAAGGGGAATTTTTGAGACAGGAAATTGTTAGAGTATACTCTTGCTGTGGGATTGGCATACATTGATGATATGAAACGAAGGATATTGCCTTGGAACCCAAACCTTCGCAGGGTGCGAAATAAGAAGTTCCACTGGACCCTATCAAAGGCCTTCTCGGCATCTAAGGCCAAGAAGGCTGAGGGTTGTTTTGAATTCTCTATAGAGGTGATTAGATCCAGGGCTCTCCTAGTGGCGTCAGCCGTATTACGGCCTGGGATGAACCCTGCCTGATCAGGGTGGATTAATTTGGTGATGTAATTTTTGATTCTATTAGCTGCTATTTTAGCTAAGAATTTCGTGTCCGAATTCAGGAGGGAGATCGGCCTATAGTTCTTGGTATCTGCCGGGTCTCCCTTTCCTTTGGGTATCACCGTAATAACAGCTTTGAGCATTTCAGGTGGTAGGTGTCCGTGGGTAGCAGAGTAATTGGCCAATCTGGTAACATACGGGGACAATAAATCTGTGAAGGTTTTGTAGAGCTCATTTTGGAATCCGTCAGGACCGGGTGATTTGCCCACTTTCGATTGTCCTATGACTTCTGAAATCTCAGATGTCGTGAACGGTAAGTTGAGGTCCAATAAGTCACGATCTGTAAGTGAGAGCAGGTCAAGGTTGGTTAGGTAGTCAGTGATATCTTGATCCGAGGGTTCCAAAGTGGAGGGGTTATTTTTCAAATTGTAGAGGGAGGTGTAGAAGTGAGCAAAGGTATCGGCTATATCCTTCGGGTGTTTAAGAGTTTGGCCAAGTGGGTTCCTAATCTCTTTAATTCTGGATTTCAGCTTCTGGTGTTTAATTTTTGCTGCTAGGAGTTTGGAGGGTCTATCATCAGAAAAGTAATGGTTGGTTTTGAGAATTTGGGAGATCCTGTCATATTCGGAGGATAAGAGGGATTTTAATTCTGACCTGAGTTTCAAAATGTCCAAGGAGAGATCGGGACTAGGACTAGATGTTTGCTTTTGTTCCAGATTGTGTATCTGGTTCACCAAGGTTTGTGTTTTTTCTCTGTTTTTTCTGTTATGCTGTGCGTTCAGTTGTATCATTTTGCCTCTAAGAACAGCTTTGAAAGCGGACCAGAGTATAGGGGTTGAAACATCCTCCGTATCATTTACCTTGAAGTAGTCTACTATGGTTTTTTCGATTTCCTTTTTATATGCTGGGTGAGTGTATAGTAGACTGTTGTTTCTCCAAAGTCTTTGAGAGGTTACTATCGGGCCAATCTTGAGTTCAAAAGTAACAGGTGAATGGTCGGACCAAGTTCTAGTACCAATTGAGACCTTGAGAAACTTGGAAAGGGTGAAAATGTTGGTGAGGATAAGGTCAATTCTAGAGTAAGATTGGTGGCGTTTGGAAAAATATGTGAATTCTAAAGACGTGGAATTGAGACATCGAAAGGTGTCGTATAGATCGTTCTTAATCAGCCATGGATCCAGTGACTCCAAATGCTGTCTGGATTTGGTAGAGGAGTCAAGTGATCCATTGGGAACTATGTTGAAGTCCCCGAAGATCACCAGCTCTCCTTTTTGGTTAGTGTTGACAATCCTCATAAGCTTGTTTAGGAATGTTACTTGCCCTTTGTTTGGGGCGTAGACATTGACTAGGGTAAAAATATGGTCATTTAGTTTGCATATTAGAATCAAATATCTGCCGTTCGGGTCCTCAAATGTGGAGATTTCCTCGAAGGAGATAGTGTTCTTGATCATTAGAGCTACTCCCCATTTCTTTTTCGAGTTGTTTACACAACGAATGTTTTGGAAGTTTTTGTTGCTGAATTTCGGTGGCTTAAGGGAAGAGAACTTAGTCTCCTGCAGACCTACTACATCTGCCCCGGTCTCTCTAAGAAGTTTCCACAGAAAATATCTCCTCTGGGGAGAATTAAGGCCGTTAACGTTCTGTGACAAGAATTTAAGTGACATACCCTACAATTGTCGTGACGAAGAAAGGGCTCAGAGTGTGAGAGCGACTAGATAAGGGGATCCTTTCCATTGTTAGCGCAAACAATACATTGGTGGTAGAACTGAAAACTTTCTCTAAATCTATTTTAGTGCCAGGTGAAAAGTGTAAACTTGTGACCACAACTTGACCCATAACGGAGGGAATCTAATTAAGATTACGCTGAACTACCTCCTTGGGTGGCTAAAGTTATGGCTATTCTCTTCAGCCTTTCTGTTATGGATATGATCCAATTAAGATATGATGATTCCTAGATCCCTAAGAACCCTCATTCCCTCTTCTACTTCAAGTATAGTTGTGGATTTCCCTGATGATGGAGAATAACTTTGGTGGGATTGAATCCCCATCTGTATTGGACACGGTTGTTTTGGAGCAGGTTAGTGATTGGGGTAAGTCTCCTCCTCTGGAGCATGGTTTCTCTGGAGAGGTCCGCAAAGACCTTGATATTGTCGTAGGGTCCAGGGAGAGTTTTTTTTAATCGAAGATAGTCCAGAAGTTGTTCTTTGACATGGAAGAAATGAAATTTCATTATGACGTCCCTGGGGGTCTCAGGTTTCAGGGATTTAGGCTTGGGTAGGCGGTGGATCCTGACCACCGTTGTGTCGAGATCCGTCAGGGTAGGGATCGTGCGTTTTAGGAGATCCTTAATGTACGGTCCCAGTTGGTCGCTTTTTACAGACTCTGGGATTCCCCTAAACTTAAGGTTCTGTCTCCTGTCCCTATCCTCCAGGTCCGTCATTTTATTTTTCACCGTTCTAAGTTCTTCTTTGAGGAGATGGTGCTCTTTTTCCAGTTTGTCATGTTTATTCTTCAAGTCAAAGATGTCTGACTCGTTTTTGTCAGTCCTGTGGGAGACCGAATCTAGAGAAATCTGGAGTTGATCGAATCTGGAGTCTAACTTCTGACTGAATGCGGAGAAAAATACCTTTGAAGAAATTCTGGTCGATGGGTTGGGTCCAGTCGAATGTGTCCAACGGATTTGATCCCGATATGGGTGGGCCTTCCTTCCTCATACGCTGCTTAGCGGGACTTGCGCTGGGAGAAGCCTCAGCCTCCTCATCTGAGCCGTCCAGAACTGCCAGTTTCTGCAAGGAGGTCTTCTTTGTGGCCATTTCCTTCCTTTTTTGTTTCAGAGTTTGCGGGTCGTCGGATTTACAATCGTCCATTTGTTCCTGTACCTGGGGCCAAGGGTCCTTTTGTTGTGGCCTGGGGGACCTTGATCGGTGTTTCTGCGTCGAGCGCATTACCTTGGATTCTGAAAGAATGGGTTTGGATTTTCCAGTGTTTGTTTTAGGAGTGGTCATATTAAAGTAGGTAAGCTTAAGAGGAGGAGCGGGCACCCACGTGTACTAGATTGCTTACTGACTGGTATAAGGTCAGTCAGGGGTTTGAGAGATCAAAATGGAGGTGTTATAATGGTTAAAGGGGGTGGTTCAGTTCTGGGTAAGAATGTTTAAGCTAGATACAAGTGAGAACAGGTGATTGGACTGCTAGAATCCCGAGCCTAGGGGTGTAGGGTTGTATGTGTATCCTTAATCCCCTGTTGTCCAAAGTGGTGTCCCTGTGCTCAGAGTGAAGTCAGAGTACTTCGAGTGAGAGGGAGTATCAGGGATTACCTAGTCAGCCGAAAGGCTGAGTCAAAGGGTCTGATAATCTTGTAGGTTCACTGACAATGGAGGTTATATGATGGTGTTGTAGAGGTTGGGGTTAAGGCAGGTTGACCAGTGGACACTAGCTGGCTATAATCTCAACTAATAATCCAAATTCCCCAGGTGATTGAACAGGTGGAATATCGCCTTTCCCAAATGCAATAGGGAGCCCACAATCTATCCCCACGTATTACGGAGCGATTAATTATACACCACTATAGCTGTGCACACGGCAGAAAATCAGGTTGAGAAATTCTGTAATGCTAGTATTTCAATAAATTGTTAAGACAATAGTTTCATCAGGGGGAAAGGGCTGTCATATATTATGCTTACAAATTGTAGATTGGTTCAAGTAACAGCGAGCCAGAGGTAGGTAGTGGTATCTTAGTACAGAGTATGTTTCAGACTTATAAAGGCTGTTTCTCACTAGTTAACAGAGGTATAATTAATGATTTGAATGGTTAAGGTGTGACAGTGGGCACTCCATATACTAAGTGTGAGAGGGCAGAATGTTCCTAAGGAAACAGAGGCACACTGTCCTTTGTAGGGGAAGGACCCTCGTTGGAGTATGACGTGTTTCTATGTGAGAGGTGATCAAGAAGTAGGCAAATAAGATATAACTTATCTATTACAATACCAATGCAGACAAAGATGTACCTCAGCCGTTTCAGTAGTGGAGAAAAGTAGTATACAACAAAGAGGTTAGCCAATAGTCGTGCAGTTAGAAGCAATTAAAGGGTAGATTAAAGTAGAAGTAGTGAAACAATCCAGTCTGCTGAAGTATGAAGTGAGCCAGTAAAAGTAAAGGAGGGGGGGGTAGTAGTGTGGAGAAGCAAGATAAGATAAGAAGAGAGAAAGCAATAGTCGTGGGGTTGGGATATGGGGTTTAAAAGATGTGTTAGGAGTCAGTTAAAATAGTACTAGTGTAGTACTTCGTCTCCAGGTAAGAGGTGAAGCACAGAAGTGAGGAATCAAGGAGAATTAGTGTTGAGTTAGAATGAGGGGAGAAAGGGAGGAGAGAAGACGTTTGCAGAAAGTAATAAGGTAGAGAGGTCTAAAACATTCAGGAGAACCACAAATTAGAAACCAGTCTTACATGTACAAACTTATACCATAAGAGGAGACGGTGAGGATGAATGATCCCAAATGAGGACCTCACAAAGGTCCCCTTCTAGAGGTGTACAGAGAGTAGGTCCCGACGTCGTCCAGTGATCTTTGCAGTGAGTAACAGTCTCAAAAGCAGGGTGGAAGTAGATCCAGATGTGTCCAGGTGTACTTCAAGGGTCTCCACCAATTAACCCAAGTCGCAGAAGGTGATGCTGGGGTTCAGATGAAGAGGGGTCTCAGGGAAGTGTCTCACTGGTTGGACCCCATCGACCGTGATGTCAGATGGACAGACTCCAGATGTCGTCCAGTTAGGTGTACAGTACTAGGTAGGCTCCAGAGCTTAAACTAGGTGAGTCGTGGTGGGAGCAGTGGGTCTTCTCGAGCTGTTCTGTGGTACAGAAAGGAGGGGGCTGGGTGCAGATGGGAGATAGGTATCCCTGTCACAATGTGCTGCACTGTGAATGATGAGCCGCTGTCACATTGAAAGTCGCAGCAGTGCTGCAGATGGGAGGGGGGGCTCCAGAGGCACAGAGATCCTCGGAACAGTTCAGCTCAGGGCACTCACCGCAACCCGCGCCGCCAATAGTCAGAATCTCAAATGCAGGGAACAGGCATCGGGTGCTCAGGTATAGCCCACCCACGGCACCAGTCTCTGAGGGTGCAGGGTCCACAGCTGAGGCAAGGGGGAATATACCACCTCCTCTGCTGCAATTAAGGGTTATGATGGAGGTGAACAGCTTTGCAGGGGAGCCTCGAAACAGACATGTGCAGTTACAGACCAGAGACGGTTACCATGACAACCCCTCAGGCCAGGCCTCTGGGAGCAGCAGTAATGGAGGGAAACCGAGATTGCTTGCTTACCAGCTCCTCTGGGCCCCGGAGGTCCAATCCAGTTGTAAAATAGGAATCAAACAGTTTCAATAAAGAGTCAGGTCCTGAAGATCCCTACATGATCACACAGAAGTGGGATCCAGCGTTGTATTCCACATGGGGGGTTCCAAACTCGGTAATCCAGAGAGAAATGAAGCTGGAAATAATCCAAAGGGATCTAGAAGGGTTCAGAGGTGTAATCCAAGTGGATCTAGTTGAGTTGATGAGAATTCTGGCCCAGGATCAGGCCAGATTCCTGTAGATTTAGGCTGGAGAGCAGGAGCCTCACCTAAGTGTGTCTGCTCAGCATGAGGTCCCAAGCCACGCCCCCGCAGCTTGTGAACCTGCTGCCATCGATCCCTGTATCTTGCAAAACCGCTGGGGCATTCTTCATAATTCATACTTTTATAATGTCATTTCTGGGCGTTTCACTGAAATTTTAAAGCCGCAGCAGGCGGGCCTGTGTGCCGCTCTCCCCCTCCTTGTCCGTAATTCTGCACGCAGCGATGGGCATGCTAAACAACAGAGAGGCGGCTCGCCTCATAGTATGGGCGGTGAAGCCGGTATGACGCGTATTACGTCATATCGGCTTCACCGCCCATACTATGAGGCGAGCCGCCTCTCTGTTGTTTAGCACGCCCATCGCTGCGTGCAGAATTACGGAGAAGGAGGGGGAGAGCGGCACACAGGCCCGCCTGCTGCGGCTTTAAAATTTCAGTGAGACGCCCAGAAATCACATTATAAAAGTATGATTTATGAAGAATGCCACAGCGGTTTTGCAAGATACAGGGATCGATGGCAGCAGGTTCACAAGCTGCATGTATAGGTATGAAGGGGATGTGGGGTTGGCTTCCGGGTTTAGGGTCACTTTAACCTTTATTTCACGTGCAGCATTAATGACTGCGTCTTTGTAGGGTAGAAAGTTAATAAAAATTAAGCTTTGATTTAATAATTATATTTGCAATATAACAGTGTGCTATAATGACATATTAAGTGATTTTTCACCATTTTATCATTTGAATGTCAGATTTTGGGAATGACCAGCAGTACTAGACAGAAGTGGTCACCTAAGAAGAGAGCCAAAGCTGTTACTTTAAGAGAAGAAGGGTACAGTTACCGGGAAATAACCGCACGAATTGGAAAAGGGATGTCACCGGCCAGCGTTCTCAAAGTGCGCAAGAGGTTTCAAGAGACTGGTTCAATAAAGAATAAACCAGGTAGAGGAAGGAAGAAGGCTACCACTCCTCATACTGGTAGAAGAATTGTTACAATCACCCTAAATAACAGGGAATCAACTGCTGTTGACATCAACAAGGAGCTTATCAACACTGGAGTGACAGGGTCCGATTGGACGGTTTGACAGCAATTGGTAAACACGGGGTGAAGAGAATACCACATAAAAAGGGGACGTACTAAAAAGAATGAAGAAAAGGAATAAATAAAAAGAATGAAGATAATAATTTATTACAGAAAGATTATGTAGAGATGTATAAAAGGTTTCTTGGGAATCTTAGACATGGAATGAACACATATCCCATATAACCAGGTGTATATTATGTTACCTGAGCATTTTAGGTGTGGAATGAAGATGAAATATCTGTAGATAATAGAAGAATGAACACATATCCCATATAACCAGGTGTATATTATGTTACCTGAGCATTTTAGGTGTGGAATGAAGATGAAATATCTGTAGATAATAGAAGAATGAACACATATCCCATATAACCAGGTGTGTGTGTTCATTTTCCTATTATCTACTGATATTTCATCTTCATTCCACACCTAAAATGCTCAGGTAACATAATATACACCTGGATATATGGGATGTGTTCATTCCATGTCTAAGATACCCAAGAAACCTTTTTTACATCTACACAATCTTTTGGTAATGAATTATTATCTTCATTCTTTTTATTTATTCCTTTTCTTCATTCTTTTTAGTATGTCCCCATTTCTGTGTGCTGTGTTACTAGTCAATGTAACAATTCAGTATGAGCTGCTCTTGGTGCCGGGGGAGGGAGATGCTCTCCTGAGCAAGATAGATGGGGAATGAACAGGATATCTATATACTGTAAGGGATATATATTCCACATACTCCACTTTCGAGCGGCCGCAATCGTGGCCCACTTTTTGCAAACTCGGGGGTCGCAAGAACGGACCGCGCGGCGCTTAGTAACCCGACGTTTACCATAGATACCATCTCACAGCATAGGCTCTGCCGCTGGGAGATCGTTCATCGTGGTGTCACACACCACGATGAAGCAGATTGAACAAGCGTTTATCGCTTGATATGAGCTCCGGTTCTCATATCTGCGATGTGACGATCAAGCGATTTTACATTGTAAAATCGCTTGATCGCACGTAGCGATGCACAAACGATATCGCTTAAGCGATCAAAAAGCAGATCGCTTAAACGATATCGTTCGCAATATTGTAGCGTGTGACGGCCGCCTAAAGGGGACACTTGAAATTTTGATGCTAGGTGTATAAACAAGGTCTTCTCCATTGATTAGCATTGCCAGCTTCGTGGGGACCTGATTTTTGGTCCCCACAAAGACAGAGGTCCCCACACTGTTGGTGTGTATTCAGGTCCATGTTCCCACAAGTATAGCAAAACAAGTACACACACTCCCACACACACACACACACTCACACACACACACACACACACACACACCTAGGGCACCTTAGTATAGAGGGACTGATCATTCAGTAGGTCCAAAAGGGGTTGGAGCCTAGGTTAGTGCAGGAAGATTTGACTGCCAGTCAGTCAGTTAGTGCTGGGAAGGCAGCCAGATAGGACATGCCTGGCAGGCTACTGACAGGAGGGATCCCCATCTCTAAGAGGGGGCCCTGGACAGAAGGGGACGGACCAGAACCGGTTGGAGATGGCTGGTGACGTCTGGGGTACACCGGCAACACGGGAAGCCGAGGCAGTCAGCAGTTTATCTCTGGCCACAAACCGACGAGCTGCGGGCCCATAATCACCGGGTTACCGTTAGGGTCACAAGAAGGTACCTCACCCCTCAGGCCCAAAATAGGTCCTAGATTACAGGTGTATCAGTCCGGATTCCGTTGGCGGGAGGATTTGCCTGGTGTCGCTGCCGTACATACCGGTAAAGGAGAATCCCGTGCTTCACTGTATGAGACCAGGGAACTGGCAGGAGAGCTCTGCAAGGGTGTTTTAATAGGGATAATAACAGATTAGACCCTGAAAGACTTGAGAAGGAACATCTGGAGTCTCCATAGGGGGACCCTGAACCGGCGACAATCACCCGTTAAACCAGACTGTATCGTGTTTCACCTTAACATCTGCTGGTACCCAGTAAAGTGGAGTTGGAGTTGAACTGGTCTCAGTCTTTCTTCTCACTGGTGCCCGGAAGGCTTCAGCATCACCAGCATCTCACCAGAGGGGTAAGAACAACAGCTACTCCCCTCATTCATATCATCATCTGTGGTGCCCCTGTGACAAGGGTGGCCACATATGGAACTGCAGCCAGGTAGGAGAAAAAGACAGTTTATATACTAAACACTCTCACAGACATCCCACACACCACTAGGAGGCAGCACCCAACCCGGAGCCCGGAACTCTAGGTGGGCAAGGGGTGGTGGGTTTAGAGGACAGTGGGTGGGAAACAGGTAGGTCAGGTGACAGAAGGTAGAAATAGAGGAAGAGGAGGAGGAAGGAGTGAGTAGGCCAGAGGGTGCCGAGCAGGAAAGACAGAAGCACACGTTCTGGAGGAGTGGGGCTGATGGAGATGCGGAATCCACATAGTCAGAGAAACCATGGAGAGAAAGCTCATCCATAGCCAGCACCCCGGGAGAGTGTGAGGAAAAAGACGGACCAGCAGCACTGGGTCCTAGGAATATGGCAGCACTGGCCAACTACCGGCGGAGTAGCCTTCCCTACTGAAACTGGAATCACACGGGTCGGAGGGAGCCTGACTATTGGAGGCTAGGCAGATTGCAGAGTGTCGGCTCTGACGGGGAACCGAAGATATACCCGGTATCCCCAGATTCACTGACGGGGAGCACCAATTCTATGTTGGAGTTCCTACCCAATGGACAGACAGCACAGTGGCAACCTTGAGGACCCACAAGGGTCCGAGCTACCACTACACTATACGGAGACACAGAGAGAGAGACCACAGCCTGAAAAGGACACTAGAGAGAGTGAGGGGTCGCAGAGTGACAACCTGGCTGCAGGGAGTTTAGAGGAACCTGGAGTAGAAAGCCTGTAACCCGTGTAAGAGAACTGAAACCGTGAACTGTTGTACTGAGAAAAACTGCACAGTAAACCCAGTGAACCCTGGTTCAGACTCCCGTGTGTGATTCTCTGCAGACAGAACTTTACGATATCTTTGCACCCTTGTCTGTGACTGATTTCTTCCAGCAGGACAGCAGAAAGGTCCCACCTGGAGAGCCACAGCCTATCAGCTCTGCACACTGGCTGCAAGAAGGGTGCAGCAGCAGGAAAGTAAGTGAACTGCACCTATTGCAACCCTCCATCATAACCATCATGCACTTTAACTATCACTGCCCCGGGCAACCCAGCTCTACCCGTGGAGAGCTATTCCATCTACAGCTGCCTAACATCATCCCCGGAGGTTCTGCAGCAGCGGTGGTCCCATCATTGACCGCACACCGTGGGTGGCTTCACGACAAACTTTAATCCCTTGTAAATATTCCCTTTTACTTGTGAGAACCCGGGACATGGTCCGGACTAGGACCTCAATGACATCCCCAGCAACGACCCTGTCCGGTTCCGAGTACCCTGTGCCCAGTGGGCTCCACACATCCTCCATCGCCACTGCCCTTAGGTAAAAGCTCCACCTTTTGGGAGCTGGAGCATACTAAGCTGCACCCATCATCACCTCAGCGGCCGGCCTGCAGCGCCGGTATCTAAATTACCGGGATCCACAGGTGGCGTCACGTACTGTCTTTATAACTGTAAATATCCCCCATCTAACAAATGACAGCCAGGACACTGAACCGGGAACCCGACCACCTGTGACTCCTCAGTTATTCCACCAGCCCAGGCCCGGTATCCGAGTACCCCTTGCCCTGCGCTCATCATTATCTGGCGTCACAAACAGGATTGAACCGGCCTGGTAATACTAGGTAAAGTGTGCCTAAAGACTTTATTGACTGTTTTTATACTGTGGATTACAAAACCGAGCCGCCATTACATCGCCTCAGAAATTTCAACTGCCTCACTAAAGCAGGAGAAAGAGCGGGAAGATAAGCCCCACCCCTTGCTGAGGAGTGACAAAGTGTAGTGGCAGGGTCCAGAAAGGCCCGAAGGACTTGCCTACAGGATTCTCATGGTGGGCGGGCCTAAAGATGTAAAAAGACTATGTGCTGGCCCAGGGGCGTGCCTCGGCCCCTCAGCAGACATGGGCCATCTAAGAGGAGCCAAAATGTCTCCCCGCCCCCCTTGCCATCAAACAACCAAGGGACGGGTCGAGCACCAGCTCACACCAGTTCGGGACCATAAAAATAAAATAGGGCGTGGCCGGAGGACAAAACGAGACACCTGGTCAGGCTCCGGACCCGTTACCCGTGTGTGGCTGGGAAATGATGGCATACCTAACGATCTCCGACCTGGTCAGAGAGGTCAAAGATAGAGTGAAAGCCGAATGTGCTGCCCCGAGGATTCCAACCCTAGAAACTGAGGGTGGGAATGTCGAGTTTTGGGTAGCAGTGGTGCGAGAACTGCGTGTTCGACTTCAGGAGACCGTGGAGTGGACCGTTAGACGTTGGAATACGAGATGATCCCTGAGCTGAGCTGCAGAATGGGACAACAAAAAGAGTCGAAGTCAAATCCGGGACTGGTGGTTGCTGTAGAACCAAAAACCGAACCCCCAGTAACCAGTGAGAACTACGTATCCTCAGAATCGGGTTCCACTACCGGAGAAGACACTGGATCATCTGAGGCCAGCGTTGTACCACCTGAATCAGGAGTCTGCGAACTCCATACCGATGAAGCTGAGGTCAAGGGAAGAGCAACAGGTGGTGAGGGGCCCCGCGAGTTATGGTGGGTCAACCGCATGGGACAGCGACAGGACCGGATCAATAAGAGGATGCGGCAGCAAGGACCCCGTCCTACTACAGTAACATCATATTCCTGGTCACCTGTTGAAAGGCCCTTATTCCTGCCGAACATTGAACACCACTTGCCACAGAGCCACCCAGATAGTGATCTGTATGGGGGTGACAAGATCATCTACAAACGCCATGCAGGTCCCCAGGGATGGTATACGATCCGGGTTAGCCGAGGCAAGGAGTGATGAACAGTCCTAGTATCGTATATCAATGTAAATAGTTGAGTTTAATGCCTTTTCTTTTGCAGCACTATTATAGTATACAGTTAGGGCCAGAAATATTTGGACAGTGACACAAGTTTTGTTATTTTAGCTGTTTACAAAAACATGTTCAGAAATACAATTATATATATAATATGGGCTGAAAGTGCACACTCCCAGCTGCAATATGAGAGTTTCCACATCCAAATCGGAGAAAGGGTTTAGGAATCATAGCTCTGCAATGCATAGCCTCCTCTTTTTCAAGGGACCAAAAGTAATTGGACAATGGACTCTAAGGGCTGCAATTAACTCTGAAGGCGTCTCCCTCATTAACCTGTAATCAATGAAGTAGTTAAAAGGTCAGGGGTGGATTCCAGGTGTGTGGTTTTGCATTTGGAAGCTGTTGCTGTGACCAGACAACATGCGGTCAAAGGAACTCTCAATTGAGGTGAAGCAGAACATCCTGAGGCTGAAAAAAAAGAAAAATCCATCAGAGAGATAGCAGACATGCTTGGAGTAGCAAAATCAACAGTTGGGTACATTCTGAGAAAAAAGGAATTGACTGGTGAGCTTGGCAACTCTAAAAGGCCTGGGCGTCCACGGATGACAACAGTGGTGGATGATCGCCGCATACTTTATTTGGTGAAGAAGAACCCGTTCACAACATCAACTGAAGACCAGAACACTCTCAGTGAAGTAGGTGTATCTGTCTCTAAGTCAACAGTAAAGAGAAGACTCCATGACAGTAAATACAAAGGGTTCACATGTAGATGCAAACCATTCATCAATTCCAAAAATAGACAGGCCAGAGTTAAATTTGCTGAAAAACACCTCAAGAAGCCAGCTCAGTTCTGGAAAAGTATTCTATGGACAGATGAGACAAAGATCAACCTATACCAGAATGATGGGAAGAAAAAAGTTTGGAGAAGAAAGGGAACGGCACATGATCCAAGGCAAACCACATTCTCTGTAAAACATGGTGGAGGCAACGTGATGGCATGGGCATGCATGGCTTTCAATGGCACTGGGTCACTTGTGTTTATTGATGACATAACAGCAGACAAGAGTAGCCGGATGAATTCTGAAGTGTACCGGGATATACTTTCAGCCCAGATTCAGCCAAATGCTGCAAAGTTGATTGGACGGTGCTTCATAGTACAGATGGACAATGACCCCAAGCATACAGCCAAAGCTACCCAGGAGTTCATGAGTGCAAAAAAGTGGAACATTCTGCAATGGCCAAGTCAATCACCAGATCTTAACTCAATTGAGCATGCATTTCACTTGCTGAAATCCAGACTTAAGACGGAAAGACCACAAACAAGCAAGACCTGAAGGCTGCGGCTGTAAAGGCCTGGCAAAGCATGAAGAAGGAGGAAACCCATCGTTTGGTGATGTCCATGGGTTCAAGACTTAAGGCAGTGATTGCCTCCAAAGGATTCGCCACAAAATATTGAAAATAAAAATATTTTGTTTGGGTTATGTTTATTTGTCCAATTACTTTTGACCTCCTAAAATGTGGAGTGTTTGTAAAGAAATGTGTACAATTCCTACATTTTCTATCAGATATTTTTGTTCAACCCTTCAAATTAAACGTTACAATCTGCACTTGAATTCTGTTGTAGAGGTTTCATTTCAAATCCAATGTGGTGGCATGCAGAGCCCAACTCGCGAAAATTGTGTCATTGTCCAAATATTTCTGGCCCTAACTGTATATTGTCTTTTTGTGTGCTAGTATATGAAACGGGTATAGAGCAGGTAAAATCCGGTGCACAATAGTAAAGAGGGTGGAAAGAGCGTAAGGAGCTGTGCAGGGAGAGTAAAATCTTTGCCAACTGGTGACCCCAGGGCCAGGAGGCCTATAGTGCTTATAGCCAAAAGAGACCCCTGCAGTACCAAGGACTCCTACGCCGTAGCACCAAAGGTTAATGTTTGTGTGTATTGTGACTTTAAGAGAGCTACAGAGACTTTACCTGCTGGACTGTGCAATTTCTAAATGTGAACTTTTATGCAAAAGCCTGATGAACTTTAATTCAGAGACTTGATACCCGGTCCCCATTGAGCTGATGTGGACTAAAATGTTATTTATGTTTATTGCAAATTAAAAGTACCGTACCTCCCGTGAGGGAAGATCGCCAAGAATGCTTAATGTTTATTGTTGGTTTGAATTAAAACTTACCCGGTTAACCTGTTAATAAAAATATCAACTCACACCCGGTTTGGTTTTTAACACCCGCGGACGGGTTTATTTCACCAAGGGGGTAGTGGAGCCCCTATGGCTAGGTGCCACAAAGAGATATTACACTTTACAAATATATGTGTTCCTCTGTAAGCTGTGGGTTTAGGGTTTAACCTATGGAGTCTATTTTCACACACACACAGGACTAGGCCACCTTAGTATAGAGGGACTGATCATTCAGTAGGTCCAAAAGGGGGTGGAGCCTAGGTTAGTGCAGGATTTGACTGACAGTCAGTCAGTTAGTGCTGGGAAAGCAGCCAGATAGGATGTGCTTGGCAGGCTACTAACAGGAGGGATCCCCATCTCTAAGAGGGGGCCCAGGGCAGAAGGGGATGGACCAGAACTGGTTGGAGCCGGCTGGTGACGTCTGGGGTACACCGGCAACATGGGAAGCCGAGGCAGTCAGCAGTTTATCTCTGGCCGCAAACCGACGAGATGCGGGCCCATAATCACCGGGTTACCATTAGGGCCACAAGAAGGTACCTCACCCCTCAGGCCCAAAATAGGTCCTAGATTACAGGAGTATCAGTCCGGATTCCGGTGGCGGGAGGATTTGCCTGGTGTCGCTGCCGTCCATACCGGTAAAGGAGAAACCCATGCTTCACTGTATGAGACCAGGGGACTGGCGGGAGAGCTCTGCAAGGGTGGTTAAATAGTGAGAAGAACAGATTAGACCCCGAAAGACTTGAGAAGGAACATCTGAAGACTCCATAGGGGGACCCTGAACCGGTCACAATCACCCGTTAAACCAGACTGTACCATTTTTCACCTTAACATCTGCCGGTACCCAATAAAGTGGAGTTGGACTTGAACTGGTCTCTGTCTTTCTTCTCGCTGGTGCCTGGAGGGCTTCAGCATCACCAGCATCTCACCAGAGGGGTAAGAACAACAACTACTCCCCTCACTCCCCTCATGCTTGAAATGTTCTACCAATCTATTGTGGCGAGTGCAATCTTTGCTGCAATAATATGCTGGGGTAGTAGTGTGCGCACAACTGACGCTAATAAGCTGAATAAACTTATCAAGAAGGCTAGAAAGGCGGTGGGTCTCCAACTTAGGACTTTCGAGGAGGTATTAGAGGATAGAATTAATAAGAAATGCAAGGCTATAATGAGCAACAATACACACCCGCTCTCTGAACTGTTTGCGAAGCAGAAGAGCACATTCAGCAAGCGTCTAATCCAACTAATGTGTAAAAAGGAAAGATACAGAAAATCGTTTGTTCCGACAGCTGTGGGGATTGTGACGCGGTCACTGGCCGTGTCGTTGAGGGGAGGTATGTGTCACGCAGGTTACTAGCCTGTGTGACCTAAAACCTGTAAAAGCTACCCAGCATGTTATGTGTTGTGGAGTTAATCTCAAAAGGGTGTGTGGTTTTAGGGGAATGACTAAGAGGGCGGGAGGTCATTCCCCCTACCTCCCCTGAGGGTGTGGCTGAGCCACAGTAAAAGCACAAGGCTGTTTTTTTTTCTTGTGTTTAGAGAGACTGATGTGCAGAGGCTCCAGACTATGGAGCTGAGCTAAGGAGTAGCTGCAGTCTGCAGCCAGTCAGTACAGACGGACCTGTACACATACGGACTGTGATTACTCGTTTTGTTTCTTTTGATTTACCTTGCAAGCCAGTGACGCTCCTTTGTTTTGTGCCCAATTCTGCTGGGTTTATGAGGTTTTAATAAACCTGCAGCCAAACACATTCCTGTGTCTACATCTGAATGCAGCCGAGTGAGTCGTCTTGCCACACTTGGTGGAGAATGCGGGCAACGATCCTCAGGAACCCGTGTAGCTGCTGCAAGAAACAGGAATAGTCGCAGAGCTGCATAGGAGGAGTCCGCTGGGAGCAGAAGGCTGAAGGACCTGGGATGATGTCACAGTCACGTGATCTGGCCATCCAGGAAGTGCTGGGCTCTGCTTGGTGAGCACAATACACCACAGGCTGGAGATCCTGGTTGTACGGGCGGTACAACCGGGAAAGGTTAGTGTAAACCTACCCCACCCCCCCTGTTGACCATCGGGTAGTACCCATTGGAGCGCCCCTCCTGTTTCTTGTCTCTTTGCAGCTAAGAGAAGCCTGGCAGCATGGAGGAGGTCCTCAAACACCTGCTGCAGAGCCAGCAGCAACAGCACCAACAACATGTGCAGAGCCAACAGAGCATGCAACAGCAGCACCAGGAAACCACCAAGTTGTTGCTACAACAGATCCAGTTGCAGCAGAAAGCACAGGAGCAGCACCACCAGCAGCAGCAGCAGCAGATGCAGCTTCTCGCTGACGCCATCCAGAGCAGAGCGTCCGCCCTACCCCCACAGTCGACTGATGACTCGCACGTCAGGAAGGCTGTCAGGGGGGCGATGCAAAAGATGACCCCAGGGGATGATGTTGAGGCGTTCTTGTCGGTGTTTGAGAGGGTAGCTGAGCGGGAGAAGTTGCCACCACAGCAGTGGGCAGAGATGCTGGCCCCCTATTTAACCGGTGAACCTCAGAAGGCCTACTATGACCTGGCACTTCAGGATGCACAGGAGTACTCTAAATTGAAGGCAGAGATACTGGCGCGATCCGGAGTGTCTATGGCGGTCAGAGCGCAAAGAGTCCACCACTGGGCGTACGCGGGCGACAAACCCCCTCGCTCCCAGATGTTTGACTTATTACATTTAGTCCAGAAATGGCTACAGCCCGAGTCTGCCACTCCTGCCCAGATGGTGGAACGGGTGATGATGGACAGGTTTATTCATTCCCTGCCCCGTCCGGTTCAGACCTGGGTTGCCCAGGGAGACCCTCGGAACGCTGATGACCTTGTGGGCTTGGTAGAGAGGTACCAGGTGGTGGAAAAGTCCCTGGGAAAACCGGACCTAATGTACTCTCCGTATTGGGGCACCCAAAGGGGGGCAGTAACACCACGTAAGGGGGCTAAAGCCGCCAACGGAGGGCGTCCCAGTTCCACTGATGGGCCAGCAAAGTCTGCTAGGGCGGAGGTGATTTGTTGGCGGTGTCATAACCCTGGGCACATTGCCGCTAGGTGCCCTACGTTCCCTGAGCCAATGGACTGCAGCCTGGGCAGACGGTGCTCTTATTATGCCTATCCGGCCTGTAGTGTGGATGGACAATCCAGGGAGGGACCACAGGTGTGTGACGTGTCTGTGGATGGAGTCAGGGTACTGGGACTGTTGGACTCTGGAAGTCTGGTGACCTTGATTAGTGCTACCCTACCCCATCAGCTGATCATGGCCAGAACCGTGGGTGTCCGCTGTATACATGGGGACGCCAAGAACTATCCCGTAGCCAGAGTGACCGTTGAAACAGACTGCGGTGCTCAAATCCATGAGGTCGGGGTGGTCAAGGACCTGATACATCCCATTATACTGGGCCGTGACTTTCCCTTGTTTTGGGACTTGTGGGGGAGAGGAACTGGACTTAGTGGCATGCGCAGAAACCAAGTCCTTGGAGAAGAAGCCCCGATAAAGCCTCCTGGGAAGGACTTTCCTTTGTGTGTCCTCGCCGGCGATGAGGGCGAGGCGGAGACTGAGATGGAGGACGTACCTGAGTTAGACGTATCTGGCGACAACTTTGGGACTGATCAAATTCGGGACTTGACTTTAAAGGGGGCGTTTGACCAAGTTACTGTATGTAATGGGGTTGCCCAAGAGCCGGGGGCCGATACCAGATTCCCCCATTTCGCAGTGCAGGGGGAGTTGCTATACCGGGTGGCTAAACTAAGGGGTGGTGAAACAGTAGAGCAGCTGTTAGTGCCGAGGCCATATAGAAAGAAAGTGTTAGACATGGCTCACTCACATGTTCTGGGGGGACACCTAGGGGTCGAAAAAACGCAGGAGAGGATTCTGAGGAGATTTTACTGGCCGGGGTGTTACCGGGAAATTCTCAATTATTGTAGGTCCTGCCCCACCTGCCAAATAACTGCTCCCTCGCCCCACTTCCGAAGCCCCTTAGTTCCACTACCGGTGATAGAGGTTCCATTTGAGAGGATTGCCATGGACCTGGTGGGACCCCTAGTGAAATCTGCTCGGGGACATCAATACATCCTGGTGATCATGGACTATGCGACCCGGTACCCGAAGCAGTACCCCTAAGGAACTCGTCCAGCAAAACCATAGCTCGAGAGCTGGTCCATATCTTTGCGCGAACAGGGCTGCCAAAGGAGATTCTGACTGATCAGGGAACCCCCTTCATGAGCAAAGTGATGAAGGAGCTTTGTAGAGTCCTCCGGATAGCCCAGATTCGGACCTCTGTTTATCACCCACAGACGGATGGTCTGGTGGAACGGTTCAACAAGACCTTAAAGGCGATGCTCAGGAAAGCAGTGGAAAAAGACGGGCGAGACTGGGACTATCTGCTCCCATTCCTACTCTTTTCCATCAGAGAAGTTCCGCAAGCCTCCACGGGTTTTTCGCCGTTTGAGCTGCTATATGGGCGACATCCAAGAGGTCTCCTCGACATCGCCAAGGAAACCTGGGAGGCTGAAGTCACGCCGCATCGGAGTATCATTGAACATGTTGCCCAGCTACAGGAAAGAATGGCACAGGTGATGCCCATTGTGAAAGAACATCTCCTCCGGGCCCAAGAAGCCCAGGCTAGGGTGTATAACCGATCGGCGAGACTAAGACAGTTCCAGCCCGGGGACCGTGTGTTGGTGCTTATCCCCACCGTCGAAAGCAAGTTACTGGCCAAATGGCAAGGGCCATACGAGGTGGTGGAAAAAATCAGTGACGTTAATTATAAGGTCCACCAGCCCGGCCGCAGAAAGGCATATCAAGTATACCACGTGAACTTGCTCAAGCCGTACCAGGACCGGGAACCTGCAGGAACTTCTTGCTTGGAGGCTGCTCCTGAAAGCAGGGTGGAGGAAATCACTATTGCAGAGACCCTTTCGCCAGCCCAGAAGCAACAGTGTCGAGAGCTACTACAGCGGAACCGGGAGCTATTCTCAGAATTGCCGGGGCATACTCAAGTGATAGAACATGACGTGCTCACAGATCCACAGGTGAGAGTGAATCTAAAGCCATATCGGATTCCGGAAGCACGTCGGGAGGTGATCGCGGCCGAGGTGAAGAGGATGTTAGACCTCGGGGTCATAGAGGAATCGAAAAGCGGGTGGTCTAGCCCTATCGTTCTTGTGCCAAAACCCAACGGGGAGTGGAGGTTCTGTAACGACTACCGTCGGCTGAATGAGGTATCCAAGTGTGACGCCTATCCGATGCCCGTGTCGACGAGCTAATCGAGAGGCTTGGACCAGCGAGATACATCACCACTCTTGACTTGACAAAGGGGTATTGGCAGATCCCCATGTCCCAGACGGCTAAGGAGAAAACTGCCTTCTCAACACCGGATGGATGTTTTCAGTATACCCGGATGCCGTTCGGACTCCAGGGGGCTCCAGCCACCTTCCAAAGGGCTATGGATAGAGTCCTAGCCCCCCACAAGAAGTATGCAGCCGCCTACCTCGATGACATTGTGGTCTTTAGCTCAGACTGGGCTAGTCATCTTCCGAAACTGCAGGCCATTTTGGATGCTCTTGGGAAGGCGGGATTTACTATAAATCCCAGGAAATGTGCCATTGGGAAGGAGGAGGCCAAATACTTGGGCTATGTCGTCGGAAGAGGTGAGATAAAGCCACAAGTCAAGAAAGTGGAGGCAATCCAGACCTGGCCACGGCCGCTCACCAAGAAACAAGTGAGAGCCTTCCTTGGTTTGGTGGGATACTACCGGCGGTTTATCCCAAATTTTGCCATGATGGCTGCGCCACTGACAGATCTCCTAAAAGGCACCAGATCTACCATGGTGAAATGGACAGAGGTAACAGAGGCTGCATTCCAGCAGTTGAAGGTAGCACTGTGCGAACAGCCGGTCCTGGTTGCACCAGACTTTACGAAGGAGTTTGTAGTCCAGACAGACGCTTCGGAGGTGGGGTTGGGAGCCGTGCTCTCCCAAGAGATAAATGGGGAAGAGCATCCCGTTCTCTATCTGAGCCGCAAGCTATCATCCTGTGAGACGCACTATGCAGTGGTGGAGAAGGAGTGTCTAGCCATAAAGTGGGCCGTAGATACCCTGAGGTATTACCTGCTGGGCCGGAGGTTTAAATTGGTGTCAGACCATGCCCCATTGAGATGGCTTAGGGAAAAGCAGGGACGCAATGCCAGGGTCACCAGGTGGTTCCTGGCCCTTCAGGACTTCGACTTTCAGGTGGAGCATAGGCCGGGGAAGTTGCACATAAATGCTGATGCCCTCTCTAGACTTCCCTGCCTGGTGTCGGTAGGTGCCCAAACCCCCGGCTTTGGGCAGAGGGGGGGAATGTGTGACGCGGTCACTGGCCGTGTCGTTGAGGGGAGGTATGTGTCACGCAGGTTACTAGCCTGTGTGACCTAAAACCTGTAAAAGCTACCCAGCATGTTATGTGTTGTGGAGTTAATCTCAAAAGGGTGTGTGGTTTTAGGGGAATGACTAAGAGGGCGGGAGGTCATTCCCCCTACCTCCCCTGAGGGTGTGGCTGAGCCACAGTAAAAGCACAAGGCTGTTTTTTTTTCTTGTGTTTAGAGAGACTGATGTGCAGAGGCTCCAGACTATGGAGCTGAGCTAAGGAGTAGCTGCAGTCTGCAGCCAGTCAGTACAGACGGACCTGTACACATACGGACTGTGATTACTCGTTTTGTTTCTTTTGATTTACCTTGCAAGCCAGTGACGCTCCTTTGTTTTGTGCCCAATTCTGCTGGGTTTATGAGGTTTTAATAAACCTGCAGCCAAACACATTCCTGTGTCTACATCTGAATGCAGCCGAGTGAGTCGTCTTGCCACAGGATGTTTAACAAATGTATATGTGCCGCCCAGCTTAGGGGACCGGGATACCCGGCGCAGGGTCCCTTTCCTTGGGGAAGTCACTGGTGGCTGGACCCAGGCCGTGGCCCCAGGCTGACACACTCCTAAAGGGGGTATTTACAGGGGATTTAGAAGTTTATATAATTTATAAAGTTTGTAGATGTTATTGTCGTGACGCCACCCGGAATAATGTGGCTATATATGGCCACCGCTGCCTTGTACTGGCCAGGGGATGATGGTGAGAGGCAGCTGAGATGGTATAGCCCTTTTCCGGGTAGGGCTGTAGGGTCCCCTGGACAGGTGATGTTAAAGTTAATGATGGATGAAGATGGAAGTATGGTGAGGAGATGTTAAGGGCACAGACACTTAATTGATTCACAGCAAATTCTCTCAGCGGTGATGGTCCCAATCCTGGATAGATGGTAGCTGTTAAATCAGAGGCTGAGGCACAGATGAGGTTTAACTGGTTTACTTTCAACCAAACTATAATACAACAAGTCCCGTCTCCGGAGTCTGCAATAGGGGTTCAGTTGCTCAGGCCCCACCGGGTCCTTTACCTCCTGCTTGCGCTGTCTATGTGGCCCTGCTGCCGTGTGTGAACTCGCTGCCGGCCCAAATCTGTCCTCTCTGGGTCCCACTCAACAGGCAACTTGAGTCCTTTGCTTCTCTCTGCTTACCCCCTCCGGGGAGTACTGCTGAACTCTTAGTATGTTGCTGTGTCTGGCCCTGTGAAGCTTGTTGTTACCTCACGTTTTTCCGGTTGCTGTATTGTATATAACTAATGCAGCCACGGATCCGGTATCCGTATCTGCGCTTTTTATCTAGGGTAGATAATGATGCTACCCGATTCTGAAAGTGTTCCTCTTATCAGTTTTCTCCTCCTCAGACCGATGGCTTGGCCCTGGAAATTGTCAGTCAGTCCTCAGGAACTCAATGCAGCTCCTGTCACTCTGAGCTCCTGGCTCCAACTGTCTGAAAATTTACCTCAGACCAGTGTTTTATCTCTAGGGAAGTCTCTGGAGCTCCCCCTACTGGCCAAAGGTGGTAGTGCAGTGGCATGGCTTTCTAAGTGAGTGCAACTATTATGATCTTATACTGTGGCTAATACCCGCAGGGGCGCCACATTCCCCTTAGTTAAGAACAGTACTCCGGGACTGTGGGACAATAAACATAAGATATAACAGATAATATTGATAGAGTCTTAAAAAAAAAATAAAAAGTTACAAAAACCACTCAAGTTTAAAAAATAGAGTCTTGTAAAAAGTCACTTCAAATAGCGTCCATTAATACAGCTCTGTCCTTGAGGGCTATTTATTTGTTAGGAAAGGCACTGCAATTAGCGTCCATTTTTCCAACAAAGTTTATGAATAAACTTAAGAATGTTCAAAAAGCAGTCTTTCCGGAGCTTTAATTTACCGCCTCCGGGCTGATAAATGAAGAAAAGAGTTCAAGAATATACAAGTAGTTCATACAGAATAGTCTCTGTAGGTACTGAGCTTTTTAACGTTACATCTAATAACTACTAATTAACAACTAAACAAGTTCCTTTCAGATATTTCGGGTTGTAAGTGCAGTAGGCCTCAAGGCCCTCGGGTCACCGCATATGAGGCCAAGTTTTAACTCTCCGTGACTGCCACTTTACATCATACCTTTTAGGATTCTATTCAACTGCATAAATTTAACAAATATACAATGCACATGAAATCTATTTACATTTGGTAGTCTGCATATCTTGCTGGTAATTGACCCTGAGTACTACGCTGTGATCTGCGTAACGCTTGTGTACTGGGTGTACTCAATGTGATGGTGTGAGTGGACGTATACCTAGTAAGTACTTCTGGTTCTGCTAGGGATAATTCCACATTTGTGGGGTTGGCAATTCCACCGTGTCCAGGACTATTATTTCTAGGAATTTGTTCTTCCTGTCTTGGAACTTCTTGTGGTACAGGGTCTGCTTCTAATTCTATTGGTCTTGGGGCTTCTGGTATTACAGGCTCTGGTGTTTGATAGAAGGCCATCATGGGAACTACTACTGCACCATTGTAGGTTGGCCAGGTTTTAGGAAAGTCTCCTAGATAGGTGTGATATACTCCATCTTCTTCTTTTTCTTTAACAAGTTGAACCGGTACTGGTTGAATAACTTCTGGTTCAAGTTGAATGACTTCTTTTTCTTTCAATGTCTCTGGACATAGTTTTAGATTGTCTCTTGACATTAGTACTGATGTTAATCCACCATCTTTGCTTATAAGACACATTTTAGGATTGTTCACTCTCATTGGTAAAACTGTATATGGGACGGATTCCCACTGATTGTCCAATTTATTAGTGCGACGGTTTCTCTTGCGCACTTGATCACCAGGTTTTAATGGGGTTGCTAGAGCATTCTGGTTGAAGTATTGCTCTTGTCTTTCTCTAGTTTTCTGGAGATTCCTTTCTACGCATTCTTGCACTTGGCGATATTGTTGTTGGCGTAGGGAGTCCCAGTTGGAATCCTGCACTTCTGCGTCAGGTTTTACAATACCCATTTCTAGATCTATTGGTAGCTTGCCAGGTCTTGCACGCATAAAATAAGCTGGGGTACAGTTTGTGGAGCTTACCGGGACATTGTTATAGAGGTCTACCAAGTCAGGCAATTTCTCTGGCCATAGGTTTCTCTCTGTTTCTGGTAAAGTCTTTAAGAGATCGATTACAATATGGTTCATTTTTTCGCATAAGCCATTTGTTTGCGGATGATAGGCTGTTGTACGGATCTTCTTGCAGCCATACATATTGCAAAATTCTCTGAAGATCTCTGATTCAAATGCTGTGCCTTGGTCTGCGAGTACTTGTTCCGGATATCCATGGGGTCTGCAAAAGTATGTCTGGAACGCCTTAGCTGCTGTCTTTGCAGTGAGATCTTTCACGGGCACTACTACCAAGAAACGTGAGTAATGGTCCACTATGGTTAAAGCATAGACATAGCCGGACCGGCTTGGTGTCAATTTCACGTGGTCTATTGCTACGAGCTCAAGTGGTTGCTTGGTAACTATAGGCTGGAGTGGTGCTCTTTGGTTTTTTAGATCTTTTCTTCTGAGGTTGCACGGACCACAGTTTCTGCACCATTCTTCAATTGATCTTCTCATTCCAACCCAGTAGAATCTTTCTCTTAAAAGTACTTCTAGCTTTTTCCACCCGAAGTGACCAGCACCATTGTGATAAGCTTCTAGGACCATTTTTACATCTTGTTTAGGCACAATGATCTGCCATACTAGCTCATGCGTCTTTGGATTGGTATATCTTCTGCACAGCTTTCCTTGGTACAGGAACATTTTGCCTCTCTCTTTCCAGAGTTGATGTGTCTCTTTCGGTGCATTTTCATTGGGATACGCACTTTGCTCAGTCAGCAGTTCTTTCACCAACTTCACAGCTGGATTGCTGTCTTGAGTGTCAGCCCATCTGTGGTGTGCTAATGGGTTGAGATTCACCTGTTGATGTTTCTGGTAGGCACTGGATTGATACTGTCCTACCTTGGGACGATGGAAGGCGGGTAGTTCAATTTCTTCAAGTTCTACCGGTTCTTCTTCCACGTCTCTCAAGTGCGGCATCTGGGATAAGGCGTCTGCATTGCCATTCTTTCGGCCTGCTCTATACTTGATCACGAAGTTGTAATTAGACAGCCGGGCTATCCATCGCTGTTCCAGCGCACCTAGCTTGGCTGTATCCAGGTGGGTCAATGGGTTGTTATCAGTATAGACGGTGAATTCTGCAGCTGCCAAGTAGTGTTTGAAACGCTCAGTCACAGTCCAGACTACTGCCAGTAGTTCTAACTTGAAGGAGCTGTAATTTTCAGGATTTCTTTCAGTAGGCCGGAGCTTTCTACTTGCAAAGGCGATGACTTTCTCCCTGCCTCCTTGCTTCTGAGATAGTACTGCTCCCAGTCCCACATTACTGGCATCTGTGTAAAGGATGAAAGGTTGATGGTAATCGGGGTATGCCAGAACTTCTTCTCCGGTCAATGCCTTCTTCAACTTTTCAAAAGAATCTTCCCTCTCATCACTCCACTG
>JARQOC010000654.1:0-66778 GCA_033576535.1 Allobates femoralis | reverse complement strand
TCTGAAAATTGTGATGTAGATACAGGGTCGGACTGGCCCACCGAGAAATCCTCGGGTGGGTCCCGGGTCCCCATGGCTCCGCCCCTCAACCCTGCCCCCTACGTCACGGAGAGGGTCCGAGGGGCCACCACCGGAGCTCCAGCTCATACTAATCATATCAGTGCAGCACGCAGATATGATTAGACTGTGACTGTGAGTGGCAGTCAGAGCAGGGAGACGCAATCTCCCGCTCTGCCTCTGCATCTGGGGGCATATGTTGCCTAGGATGGGGGCATACGGGGCACAGGATGGGGATGTACAGTCCCTGACAAAAGTTATGTCGCTTATCCATGTTATGTAAATAAAAGCTTATAACCTGACGTTAAATTCATCCATTGATTGTATAAATTACTCTTTTGAAAGCTGAAACCCTCCCAAATGTGGTTCAGGTTAAGAAAATAAATTGGCATTAGGGATGAGCGAGTATGCTTGTCACTACTCGGTACTCACACGAATATCTCGGTACTCAGGGTACTTGTAGAGTACCGAGTAATCTCACGATACTCTTGCTATGCTCGGGGTCCACCCCCCTGCATATTGGCGCTCTTTACAGAGCCAGCCCGCATGCAGGGATTGGCTAACAGTCACTGTAAAGCGACAGCCCTGTTGGTTGTGGCTTTACAGTGATTGGCTGGCCGCACAGCGTGATCAAGTCTTTATAAGACCTGACCGCGCTGTGCTCGTCTCTCTGCTCCACAGACAGTCAGTGTAGGGAGAGGTGCTGCTGATTGAGGGACAGATTTGTGGCTTTTCAGCTAGTGTACCTGTAATAGCCCACAGGTGACGGGACACGCAAGGACTGCACGGAACACAGAGTGTTAAACAAATGCACTTTTAATACAACTGGGGGAAAAGTGCGGGAAAGAAGGGGAAGGAGCGGGAAGGTGTGCAAAAGTAAATACAATATATATAACCACTGTGACTAGTTTGCCGAGAATGCAAGGTCTCTGAATGTCTTTAAATAAAGAAATGCAAAGTCTTTATCGAGCGAGACGCAGAGTGTTTGTTTTCTTCCTATAACTTGTATATCGAACTGCAGAGTCTTTTCCTATCTGCCCCTAACTAAAACAGTGTGCACACTTTACTGAGTTTTACTGCAAGGTACCTCGTTGCCATTGGGGCCCGTAATTCGCTGACAGGCGTCTCTCGAGTTCAGTCCTTGTTTTGGATCTGAGCCTTGCTCGTGCAGTCTGGCTCCTCACTCCACATCCAGTCTCTTTAGGTCTGTGTTTCTCTCTGCAACACACGTGAAAGTTCTCCCTTCTCCTTCTGGAGACCCCACCCATCCATCTCCTGGACTGTTCCGTTCCATGTCACTCTCAGCAGCAGGGGGTTTATCTCTGCTATCCTTTCTTTTTGGCAGCAGGTGGCAGTATAACACAAGGAAGAGTCCACAAAACATTTATATACATGGTTAAAGGACTGTTAACAGGTCTTACATTTCCCCCCCTCTTTAACATCGGCCGTCCCAGCCGATACTCTCCTGGGGCCCTCTGCACAGGAACACATGATGGAACCTCTGCCGTGCTTTACAACCTGCTGCCTGGGAGCCAATGTCTTACAACCGACTCCAGTGACAGAATACACAAATTCATCTGCCAAGTACCGATCAGGGGGAATACCAGCATTAGCTCGTTCAGTCCTACGTGGAGCTACGGCTAATTCACCAGACGCTGGTGCAGTAGCAGGGAGTACAATATCCTCGTCATCATCTCTGGAGAGTGGTGGCTCATGCTCTGCAGGGGTGGCACCTGCATCTTGAACGGATGGGGGGTTGGACCTTCCGCAGTCTGTTGGGTTGGACGGGGCCCGCCACCATTCTTCATCGTCAGAGCCCTCCTCGAGAGTAACAGGAACGGGTACAGGCACAGTCCCCGAGTCGCTTTGTCCGGTCCTGTCTTCTGAATAGCAGGGCCTCAGCATGTTACGATGCAGGGTGAGGGTGCCGCCTCCCCGCTCGCTTCTCACTTCGTACACTGGCCCATCAGGAGAGACTCTTCTGGTCACAATGTACGGCTCTGGTTTCTAGCGCTCACTTAACTTGTGTCTCGGGTGTTTCTCTGCACCTAGAACTCTGTCTCCTGGTAAGAACGGAGCCTAACGTACAGGTTCCTGCCGGGGGTATATCTTTTCTTGCAACCGCTTGGTGACAATTCGATGGATAGTCTCCAGTCGTCGACAGTGACAGTCAACACAAGACCCTACGCTGACTTTCACTGATCTCGGGTGGAGCCAGGTTTAGTTCTTCAATACCTCTTCCAGCTCTTCCGAACAATAGCACGTATGGGGCGTACCTAGTGGTGGAGTGGACACGGTTATTGTATGCCCATATGAGTTCTGCGAGATAACTGGGCCAGTGACTCTTACGATCATCTTCCAATGTGCGTAGCATTTGTAGGAGGGTCCGGTTAAACCTCTCGCAGGCTCCGTTGCCCTGTGGATGATAAGGCGCGGTTCTTGACTTTTGCATCCCGTAGATCCTTTGCAGCTCTCTCATGACACTGCCCTGAAAGCAGGCCCCTTGATCAGAGTGTATCCTTTTAGGGTAGCCGTATACCCGGATAAAGTCATCACTGATGGCTCGAGCAGCTGATTCAGCCGTCTGATCTCTGGTGGGCGTCACCACCGCAAATTTTGAGAAGTGGTCTGTCATCACAAGGCAGAACTGATAGCCCCGGTGGGAGTGGCCAATCTTCAGGTAATCTATCATAAGTACTTCCAACGGCTCTTTGGTGACAATGGTCTATACTGGCGCTCGCTGTGGGAGAGCTTTATTTAACTCACAGGAACGACACAGTTTACAGGCCTTCTCCACTGCCCGAAGCATCTGAGGACAGTACACTATTCTTTGCAACCACTGGTAAGTCTTGTCTGGCCCAAAATGGGCTCCTCTCTCATGCGCTTCTCGGGCCAATGGTACTGCCATCTTCTGAGGTATCACCACTTGCCACCGTACTTCCAGCTCCGTAGCTAGGTGCACCTTCCGATACAGCATCCCTTCTTGCACCGATAGCTTGTCCCACTGGCTGAGAATCTGTAGGGCCGCGTGTGACAGCATGGCCCGTATTTCTTTCCTAGGCTTACTCTGCCGGATCACCCACTCTTTCACTTGAAGCAGTTCTGGATCAGATGACTGGATCTTCATCCATTCCTCTCTGGTTTGGCCAAGCAGGCGCGATGTTGTACCCGACGTAATCTCCCGTATACAAGCCTCCACCACTTGGGCGGTGAATTTACTGAAGTCTGCAATTTCGTCTTCCTCTAACTGCTCATCTCTTTCTCCCACTGGGGCTTCTGTGGTAACACGAGAGAGGGCATCCGCATTCTGATTTTCGTGCTTGGAACGGTACTGCAGATGATAATTATATCTGGAGAGTCGTGCCAACTACCTCTGTTCCATTGCCCCCAGTTTGGCAGTGAGAATGTGAACCAGTGGATTATTATCCGTATAGACTTCAATCTGAGCTCCCGTGAGATATTCAGAGAACCTTTCGGTTATTGCCCATACTAGTGCCAGTAACTCCAGACGAAAAGAACTGTAATTCTCAGGGTTGCGTTCTGACTTCCATATGCAATCACCCATTCGATACCGTCCTGTACCTGGGCCAGTACTGCACCCAGACCGTAGAGGCTCGCGTCTGTATATAACCGAAAGGGGAGGTTGTAGTCTGCATAGGCAAGCACAGGGGCACTGACCAAGGCCTCTTTCAGTCGGTGTAAGGCTTCTGCTTGTCTTGGTCCCCAGCGAATTTTCTGTGCCTTTGGTCTTTTCGCAGTTCCTCGGAGCAATTCACGCAAAGGTTCTGCCTCCTTCGCGAAGTCCTTGATAAAGCGACGGTAGTATCCGGCCAGTCTCAAGAAAGCTCTAACTTCCCTCACTGTGCTGGGTGTGGGCCATTGTAGCACTGCTCTCACTTTCCCATCGGACGGCTGCACGCCGGCCTCCGTCACCTTGTGCCCGAGATATTCAATCTCTTTTTGAAAGATCCAGCATTTTTTTGGTTTCAGTTTAAGCCCATGGTCCCGTAACCGTTGAAACACTTGACCCAGTTGTTCGAGATGTTTTTCGAAGGTTGAAGAGTACACTACGATGTCATCCAGATAAATCAACGTGGCTTCAAAGTTCATGTCTCCAAGGCAACTCTCCATGAGGCACTGAAAAGTTCCTGGGCATTATTTAGCCCAAACGGCATGCGATTGAACTTGAAGAGTCCCATGGGCACAATAAATACGGTCTTGGCCTTGTCTTTCTCTGCCACAGGGACCTGCCAATATCCGCTTGCTAGATCAAGGGAGGAGAAGTAGCGTGCCTTTTCCAGCACAGACAGGGACTCCTCTATCCGGGGCAGGGGATAGGAATCACGAACAGTGCATCCATTAAGCTTGCGGTAGTCAACACACAAGCGAGTAGACCCATCCTTTTTCTTGACCAGCACGATTGGGGCAGCCCATGGACTCTGACTCTCTCTTATCACCCCGCTCTTCAGCATCTGTGCCAAGAGCTCTTTCACCTCTTGGTAATATTTTGGGGGTATTTGTCTGTACCTTTCTCTGATCGGTGGTGCATCTCCCGTGGGTATTTCATGCTGAATCTTGTCAGTATAGCCGAAATCTTCTGCATGACGGGAGAACGTGGCTTGATTCTCCCAGATGAAGTCTTCTATGGCCTGGGCTTGCTCTGAAGCGAAGGGGGTCAGGTCCACTTCCAAATGTCCAAGGATAACTTGACTGTTCCACTGATCAGTGGGCTTCTCTTCTCTCTCTATAGAAACAGCCAAAGTCTAGGTCTCCCCTGCCATGGGCTTCAATTCAATCAATTCTGCGTTCGCCACCTCTTCAGGCGCCAGGTAGACATGGGCCAGAACAACTCCCGAGGTCAAGGTGTAGGCCTGTTCACCGGTGTTCACGCAACGGAAAGGGACTCTTCCATTTCTTACTGTTGCTAAAGTGCAAGCCACCAACGGTTCGTCTCCGTTCTCTTCATTACGGTAAGGTTCCACCAACACCTCCATCCCCTCGAGCATACGATGGGCCCCGACTGGCAAGGTGAGGACTGTCTCCCGATTTGGAGGTAGAGTAATTGTTGTCTGTTTTGGGACTCGAACACTCCCCACTGGGTAGCGGCTCCCACCATTCCTCCACAGCCCCCTGGCACGGATAAGGTGTTGGAAGACCTTTTGAGTGGGCCTGTTAGCAGCAGTCATTTTCCAGTAATCACAGCCTTCCTTGTTGAAGAGCAACTGGTCTAGTTCCTTCAGGATGTTCATGCCCACGATAGCCGGCACTTCTCTGTCATACCGGCCCTCCTTTACCACGATCCCTTTTTGGCCTAAGTTCTGACCACAGGCACATATGTTCATCCACACGACCCCTACAACCGGAATGGGAAGATTTTTCGCAGCCTTCAGTCTGATATGTGTCCTTTTATCAATGGATACAGTTTGTCCAAAGTGTTGATAGAAGAACTGTTCTGGCATGGTGGTCACTTGAGACCCAGTATCCATCAGGCATCTTACTGCTTTCCCTTCAAACTCGGCCGTGATCGTTGGCGTGCTGGCTGCTTTACCTTCAGGGTGGTTGTTTTCTCTGAGCTCAGTTGGTCCCCCCCCCATGTGCCCGACCATGGAGGGAGGTACTAGTTTAACGGCGGTCTTTCTTGAGACATCCTCCTCTCCGGGCAGTGCCGTGATATATGGTCCGATTTCCACAGTTCCAGCATTGGTAGTCTCTAGCGGGTCTGGATCGTCTCTGCTCGATCTGTCCCCTCTCTTCTCGATAGGTATACATGCGGGTACCCGGCCGTGGTGCTGCCGTTCGTACTTCTGACGCCGGGGCTTGCATATTCTTCAGCAACTCTTGTAGAGCGGTAACAGTCTCTTGTAACTGATCCACTTTAGCTTCAAGCTGGCTTGGTTCTCGGTTCCTCTCACTCGGGACTACCCTATGAGCACAAACTTCTCCCCCCGTGTTCTACGGGTCGCAGTTTTCAGCTTGTGTGCGGGAGACTGCTTCTTCCAGTACTTCCTGAAAAGTTAATTTTTTCTCCACCCTGAGCCATTCACGGAGAGCACTTCTGATCTTGGGGTTATGTAATCCTCTGAGGAATTGATCTCGCAGGGTACGGTCACCGTAACCAGGGGTTTGTGCTAGCTCTGGCTCTGCTGTAAGCATTTGTCTCATTATTCTCTGGAGGGCATTCGCATACTGTGGCAAGCCTTCTTCTTCACCCTGCAGCCGGTAGAAACAGCTGTGCCTGCAAATCACCTGCTTCTGGCTTCCCGCCATACACCCTCTCCAGAATCTTCACCACCTGTTCTAACGTCTTTCTTTCACTCTCAGGACGCAATAAAACAGTCTCTTGAGCATGGCCCTCAAGGGCAATCAACAGTAACTTCCCTTGGTTTTCTGCAATTACTCCTGCTACTTTCAACATGCCCCTCACTCTCTGCGCTCAGTCATGGAGAGGTACATTGTTGCCAGTAAATTTTGGTATATGGGTCAGCATAGCACCCAGGGACAGTTGCCTTGCTGGTATTCCCCCATCAGGTTGTATTGGAACATTTCTATCAACAACATCCCTCTGTCCTTCCATTGTTCAGTACCAGCCTGCGTATCCTGCCGACTACGCCAAGTGTAATAGCCCACAGGTGACGGGATACGCAAGGACTGCACGGAACACAGAGTGTTAAACAAATGCACTTTTAATACAACTGGGGGAAAAGTGCGGGAAAGAAGGGGAAGGAGCGGGAAGGTGTGCAAAAGTAAATACAATATATATATATAACCACTGTGACTAGTTTGCCGAGAATGCAAGGTCTCTGAATGTCTTTAAATAAAGAAATGCAAAGTCTTTATCGAGGGAGACGCAGAGTGTTTGTTTTCTTTCTATAACTTGTATATCGAACTGCAGAGTCTTTTCCTATCTGCCCCTAACTAAAACAGTGTGCACACTTTACTGTGAGTTTTACTGCAAGGTACCTCGTTGCCGTTGGGGCCCGTAATTCGCTGACAGGCGTCTCTCGAGTTCAGTCCTTGTTTTGGATCTGAGCCTTGCTCGTGCAGTCTGGCTCCTCACTCCACATCCAGTCTCTTTAGGTCTGTGTTTCTCTCTGCAACACACGTGGAAGTTCTCCCTTCTCCTTCTGGAGACCCCACCCATCCATCTCCTGGACTGTTCCATGTCACTCTCAGCAGCAGGGGGTTTATCTCTGCTATCCTTTCTTTTTGGCAGCAGGTGGCAGTATAACACAAGGAAGAGTCCACAAAACATTTATATACATGGTTAAAGGACTGTTAACAGGTCTTACATAGGCGCAGGGCTGCCAATCTAATTACCACAACAGTCCTTCTGAGGACTAATAGAGCTGTATACAGGCAGGCAGGCAGGGTATATAGCAAACTTCGTTGTGCCAGTATACCAGCCTGCATCATATCTGGGGCTGGTGGACAGGCTGGAAATCTCATCCATCCCAAAACAGTGCTTTTAGGGATTCATTTAGCTCTCTATAGGCAGGAGTGGGTTGTAGCGGAAATTAGGATACGCCAAAACACTCTGTATTCTCATCAGCGTTTGTGTTTGACCGGTCCACCTGCTGGGATTTAATCTCTAATCTCTAATCTCAGTGTCCAGCTAAAAACCAACTCTTGTCTGCATTCATTTAGTACTTTTGTGCGCCCGGAGTGGGTTGTAGCGTAAATTAGGATACGCCAAAACACTCGGTATTCTCGTCAGTGTTTGTGTCTGACCGATACACCTGCTGGATTTAATCTCTAATCTCAGTGTCCAGCTAAAAACCAACTCTTATCTGCATTCATTTAGCATTTTTGTGCACCAGGAGTGGGTTGTAGCGTAAATTAGGATACGCCAAAACACTTGGTATTCTCGTCAGCGTTTGTGTCTGACCAGTACACCTGCTGGGATTTAATCTCTAATCTCAGTGTCCAGCTAAAAACCAACTCTTGTCTGCATTCATTTAGCATTTTTGTGCGCCAGGAGTGGGCTGTAGTGGAAATTAGGATACGCCAAAACACTCGGTATTTTCGTCAGCGTTTGTGTCTGACCAGTACACCTGCTGGGATTTAATCTCTAATCTCATTGTCCAGCTAAAAAACAACTCTTCTCTGCATTCATTTAGCACCTTAGTGCGGCAGGAGTGGCTTGTAGCACCAAATAGTATACGCCAAAACACGGTATACGCGTCAGCGTTTGTGTCTGACCGTTCCAGCTGCCGGGATTAAACCGGTCTAATCTGTAATCTCTATGTGTAGCTAAAAATGATCTTTTGGACGCCTTCATTTAGCTGTATACAGGCAGCACAACATTGACAACAAATGCGCAAGGCCGGTGGCAAGGGACAAGGAACTGGACGTGATGGTAGTGCAGGCAGAGGCCGAGGCCGTGTGCAAGCTCGAATTGCGCCACAACAAACGCCCACATCATCTCGCTCGACCTTCCTGTCCCAATTTCTAGGGGACCGCAGCAGTACACCACTATTAAACCAAGACCAGTGTCAACAGGTTGTTAGTTGGATAGCGGATAATGCTTCCAGTCAGATTGGCACCACCACAAATACCCTGTCTTCCACACGGTCAAGTGTCAGTAGCCGTGAGACTGGACCACACAATCCACACCCTGATCCTCCTTCCTCCCACCATGCCAAGTGCCCGGCCCCGGACATAACTGATCCCACACTTGGACACTCTGAAGAGCTGTTCACTTATCCACTTAAATTTTGTGGCAGTAAATTGCCATGCACCTCCGCACAACCACACATGGGTACACACTTCATGACTTTGGCTCATTGCTGTACCGCTCCTCCTTCTCCTCATCCACCACCATTATATGATCAGTGCGACCGTGGTTCCTGATGCCACGAACACATAATTTTTTTACATCATATTTATGATGATGACCCTAACCGTTCAAAAGTTAGGCAGTAGTTTCATGTATACCCCCAGGGCTAAATGTTAGGTGCGGAGGACTCGCACCAGTGTGCCCTGCCTGATAGTGCAACACTGGTCCGAGTGCAATGCAAGTTTCTCTTGACCAGTGTGCCTTAAGCCTTAGTCATTTTTTGCCAAAAAATGCTAGAAAAAACGGATCCATTTTTTTAAGGCACCAAAAAACGGATCCGTTTTTCCATAGGGCCCCGTGTTAAAAAAACGGATCTGTTTATAAACGGCACCCAAAAACGCTCCCAACGTTTTTGGCTAAAATACGGCACCCAAAAACATTCCCAATGTTTTTGGCTAAAAAACGCTCCTAGCAATGATTTTGGGTGCAGTAAAAAACGGATAGGGTGTTTATTACATATAATCTGTTTTTCCATCAGTTTTTTGAAAAAAAAATGCAAAAACTGATGCCAAACACAGACTAGGGTGCTTTCACACTACGATTTATTCATTTCCGATGCTGTCCGATAAAAATCGGACAGCATCGGACCGATTTTCGGACCCCATGCATCCCTATGGGGATCGGGTCAGATCGGATGTGCACTAAATGCCATCCGATTTGGTCCGATCCGATTCTGTCCGATTTTTTTCCGGTGAAAAAAATCGTTGCCTGCAACGATTTTTTCATCCGATTACAAAATCTGACAGACTCGGATCGGACCAAATCGGATGGCATTTAGTGCACATCCGATCTGACCCGATCCCTAACATGGGGCCCTATGGAGAAGGGTCCGAGGAAACATGTGATGTCTCCTCGGACCCTATTTTACTGTACTGAGCATGCTCAGTACAGTAAAACTGCTCAACTAGTCATATCTCTAAACTTGTAAAAGAGTTGGATATTGACTAAAAGGGCCACTTTATATGGTGGTTATGGTGTTCTCCGCAAGGAGCCACCCCTTGGCTGGGTCCTTCCCTGGAGGGATAACTGGCAAGTCTTGTGTTTGAGACTCCTAACTGAGGCTCCACAGACTTTATTTGCATATTCATACTTCCCAGGGGGCAATGCGCCTAGGAATTCACTGTGTTTGAGCTCTTTAGCCAGCTGCCTGCAGTGTTTTCTTGGACTGGTCTCCCTGAGATCAGTGAATGCTTTGCGAGTCCAGTATGGGCAGCTGGCTCAGGTCCTTCTCCGAGCGGCTGGGGGAGTCTTCCACTGCCACCCCACGCTCCAGGTTCTCCTGGCCTTATTCCGCCAAGGCACCAACCGGGCCCAGTTCTCCGTTGTTTGCGCCACACTCTTCTGCTCTTCTCCCGCCAGAACTCTGTAGACTCTCCTCCTTTCGTGGGCTTGTTCCTTCTCTCCCATTGTCAACCACACCTCTGGGTGGGGCAACAGTTTCTTGGCCAGCCCTCCCAAATCTCGGAAGACGTAGGGGGCGTAGGCCATTTCTCCCTCTCTGTGGCAGCCTGGCCCACGATGGGGGACTGTGGCATGCCCCCCAGCCAGCACATGGCTTCACTTTATTGCGGCCGCCATTACTCTGGCTTCAAAAATACAGTGTTTCAATACAGTTCTGAAAGTGCAAAGCACCCGATAGCATCAGGAACGAGATCCTGTTTGTGACGCCAGGGTGACACGCCCCCACTCCAGGGCCATGGGGTACTCGGAAACCGAGCAGCGGTGCTTTGCTGTGGGGAGTCACGGGGTTCGAAACACAGCTTCCATGGCCCTGGCGGTGCCAATGAAATGTTCAAAAAGGGGGTTTAGGGTTTATGGATTGGTTGTCGTGACGCAACCCGTGGTATTCGGCTATTAGTGGCCAATGCTGCAGTGCGGGACCTGTAGGGATGATGAGAGTGCAGATGTGACCTCCAGCATATGTCTGGGATCGTATGATTGAATTTATGGAGTAATTCAGATGTGTGGTACCAGGTCATCAGTAATTTAATTTGGTTTTCCTTATGTAGCATATTTCTAGAAGATCTAAAGGCCCTGGACCACACCACCTGCCACTTTTTTGGGGAAATCACCTGTCCTAGCCATTCTTCCCACCTCTGCATATAAAGATGCTTAATCGGGGTTCGTGGGTCATGTGCATGCAAGAGACCATATATATTAGTTATAAGGCCCTTGGTGGAGGTGCCTCTAGAGCACAAAAACTCAAATGCTGTAGGGGAGGGATCTTCATGACAACCCATAGCAGATCTATAATAGTGCACTATTTGTTGGTGTGAAAAAGACAGAGTTAATGGTAGAGTATATTTTTTTGAGAGATCCTCAAATGTTCTAGGTTTTCTAGTCACAGGATCTACCAAATCTCTAATGCTAAAGAGACCTGCCTTTGCCCATCTATAGTCACCAAACCACTCATCTTCCCCATTAAGAGTAGTGTGTAGAGAAATGGGGTCAGGAAAGAAGCGTGAGAAGCTAGCTGGAATTTTATTTTGCACTTACACCACAAGTCCCTAGTGAAAGCCATGGGACCCAGAAGGGACGTAGAGTATACATCATATGGCTATCCCCAGATCAGCGAACTCGGTTTTTCTATTTCTATCCATTTATTGTATGCCTGGAGAGTTGTCCATGATTGCAGTCGGCGTAGGTGTGCTGCATAATAGTACTTTATAATGTCTGGGCATGCCAGGCCACCTTGTGACCTAGGAGCACAGAGGGACCGAACTAGAGATGCAGTTCTACCCGAATGCCAAATGAATTTCAAAAAGAGACATTGAACTCTCTTAAGTATAACTAATGGTACCTAAACCGGGACAGTCTCAAATAGATAAAGGAATTTAGGGAGTATTGACATCTTGACCGCAGCTATCCTTCCAAGGAAGGAGATCTGCATGGGAGAACACTTTTTAAGCCAAGCTTCAGTCTCTTGTATTAAGGGGGGAAAAATTGGCATGGAACATTTTTTGAAAGGTTGGTGTTTGTTATATTAATCCCTAGGTATTTTATGGACGTTGTGCGCCACAAATAGTTATATGATTGTTTCAGTAAGTTAAGCTTATGGTCTGGGATATTGAGTGGCAGAGCTTCCTTTTTTACGGAGTTGAGCTTATATCCAGACAACGCGGAATATTTTTTAAGAATTAGATGGACATTGGGAATGGTGATGGTAGGATTAATCAAGGACAACATAACATCATCTGCAAATAAGTCCACCTTGAAAGATTTGCTATGTATTTGAATTCCCGAGAAATCCAGGTTGTTGCGTATCTGGGCTGCCAGTTGTTCGATGCTTAGGACAGACAGTAAAGGGGAGAGTGGACAACCTGCCTAGTACCTTTTGTTATGGGAAGACTACCGGAATGGGCATGTGGCAGTCGTATTGTCACCGCAGGGAATGAGTAGAGTCCCCTCAAGAACGAGACAAAGGTCCCCGACAGGCCAAAGTGATATAGGGTGCGGAACATGAATTTCCAGTTAAGCCTGTCAAAGGCCTTCTCCGCATCAAGCCCCGAGAGAACTGCCTCCATCCCTTTTTTGTTGGCCACTTCAACTAGGTCCATGATGCGTCTGATGTTGTCACCTTCCTGTCTATACTTCACAAAACCCACTTGATCTTTATTAATCAGTTGTGGTAATCAATTATTAAAGTCATTCTGCAAGCAATTTGATATAAATTTTTAGGTCCGAGTTCAATAAACTTATGGGGCTATAGTTCGCACAATCCATGGGGTCCTTTCCCTCTTTATGGATGACGGTGATGTACGAATGGAGCAACGAGGCTGGTATCTCACCCCCATCCATAAAGTGATTGAACATAAAGACTATGTATTTAGAGAGGACACTCCCATAGCATAAGTATGGCAAGCCGTCTGGTCCAGGAGACTTATGACTTGGAAGTTGTTTACGTATTTCCTCCACTTCCACCTCCATCACCTATCGGTTTAAGTCCTCCGGAGCCTTTTGGGACAATTTCGGGAGATGGGATGAGGCCAGAACGTCATCTAGCACAGCATTTCTGTCAAGGGATGAGTTTTGCAAAGCGGAAGGGAAAGAGTACAAGTCTGTCTAGGGTCACACATAAGCCCTTAGGGTGCTTTCAGACTACGATTTTTAGGGAGCCGATGCTGTCCGATATAAATCGGACAGCATCAGCTCCCTTCTGATGCCTGGAATCGGGTGCCAAATAGGCACCCGATTCGGGCATAAAATCGTAGCCGGAGGCTGAAAAAAAAGAGAATTTTGTTTACGTACCGTAAATTCTTTTTTCTTTAATCATCAATGGGAGACCCAGACAATGGGGTTTAGGGCACTGCCCTCCGGAGGTCACACTAGGTACTACAAGTTTGTAGACACCGCCTCCTCCGCTTATAAACCCCTACCGCAGGGAACATCCTCAGTTTGGTCCATAAGCTGCGAGGAGGAAATAAACCACACCCGAAACATCGGGAAGAATGCCGTGCACAGACGGATCAACAACCCGGCAAACACTGTCTCAACAGAGAACAGAACAAATGCAAAAAACATGCAACGGAACAACTGGGTGGGTGCTGGGTCTCCCATTGATGATTAAAGAAAAAAGAATTTACGGTACGGAAACAAAATTCTCTTTTTTCTGGTCATCATAATGGGAGACCCAGACAATGGGGATGTCCTAAAGCAATACCCCAGGGCGGGAAGAGTTCCTCAACAAGACGGATAACACATGGTTCCCTTTAAAGGTGGGCAACCGCCGCCTGGAGAACCCGCCTGCCCAAACTTGCATCCGCAGAGGCATGGGCATGCACCATATAGTGCTTAGAGAAAGTGTGCAGGCTAGACCAAGTGGCTGCCTGACACACCTGTAGAGCAGACGCTCGATGTCGCAAGGCCCAGGAGGCACCTACAGCTCTGGTAGAGTGAGCCTTCAATCCCACCGGGAGAGGCAAACCAGAAGCCCGGTAAGCCTCTTGAATGGAAGCCTTAATCCATCTGGCCAATGTCGACTTTGATGCCGCGGACCCCTTACAGCGACCTGTCGTAAGAACAAATAAGGAATCCGAACTCCTAAAGGAGGCGGTCCTGGACACATAAATGCGTACCGCTCTCACGAGATCCAGAGTATGGAGGTCGCGTTCAACCTGATGAACGGGAGCAGGGCAAAATGATGGGAGAACAATCTCCTGGTTCAGGTGAAAAGTTGAAACCACCTTCGGCAAGAATTCTGGCCGAGGACGCAACACCACCTTGTCTTGGTGAACCACCAGAAAGGGCGACTTGCACGAAAGTGCAGCCAATTCTGAGACCCTTCTCAGAGACGTGATTGCCACCAGAAAGGCCACTTTCTGAGACAGGCGAGATAGAGAAACATCTCTCAGCGGCTCAAAGGGTGGTCTCTGTAATGCCGCAAGGACCATGTTGAGGTCCCAAGGGTCCAGAGGTCTCTTGTAGGGCGGAACCATCCGTGACACCCCCTGCAGAAATTGACGGACCTTCGGGAGGAGCGCCAATCGCCTGTCAAACAGCACTGAAAGTGCTGAGACTTGACCTTTCAAGGAGCCAAGGGATAATCCTAATTCCAAACCCGACTGTAGGAAAGCCAACAACGTCGGGATGGACAAGGGCCACGGAGACCGTCCACCAGAGGCACACCAAGTAAAAAAGATTTTCCACGTCCTGTGGTACATCTTCCTTGAGACTGGCTTCCTAGCCCGATTCATAGTGGCAACCACCGTAGGGGAAAAACCCCTGGATGTCAGCAGCCAGGCCTCAAGAGCCATGCAGTCAATCTGAGGGCCTTGGAATTGAGGTGGAAGAATGGGCCTTGCGCGAGTAAATCTGCGCGGTCTGGAAGAGCCCACCTGTGTCCGCCTGACAGTTGCCACAGGTCCGGATACCAGGACCTCCTGGGCCAATCTGGAGCCACTAGAATGGCGACCCTGCACTCCGACCTGATTTTCCACAGCACCCTGGGAATCAGAGCCAGAGGCGGGAACACATACGGCAGATGAAATCTGGACCAAGTCAGGACCAGAGCATCCGCTCCCAGAGATTGGGGATCCCATGACCTCGCCATGTATTGCGGCACCTGATGATTCAGCTGTGAGGCCATCAGATCCACGTCCGGAGTGCCCCATCTGCTGCAGATGTCCCGGAAGACATCCGGATGAAGAGACCACTCTCCGGCGTCCATCCCCTGCCGGCTCAGATAGTCGGCCTCCCAGTTTTCGACCCCTGGGATGTGAACTGCGGAGATCAGGCAGTTGTTGTCCTCCGCCCAGGATAGGATGCGGTGGACTTCGGCCAGAGCCTCTGCACTCCTGGTTCCTCCTTGATGATTTATATAAGCGACGGCCGTCGCATTGTCGGACTGAACCCGAATGGGTTGTCCTGAGAGGAATCTCTGAAACGCCAGGAGTGCCAGATAGACCGCCTTGATCTCCAGCACGTTGATCTGCAACGCCGACTCCGACTGAGTCCAGAGGCCTTGGGCCCTGTGGTGTAAGAACACCGCTCCCCAGCCCTTCAGACTGGCGTCGGTGGTCACCACTAACCATGACGGTTTGATGAAGGACCGGCCCCGAGACAAGTGGTGTGGCTGTAACCACCACTGCAGGGAATCTCTGGTCGGTTGGGAAAGGGTCACCAGCCGATTCAGAGAAATCGACCTTTTGTCCCACCTGCGGAGAATCTCCAGCTGGAGAGGACGGATGCGAAATTGTGCAAAAGGCACCGCCTCTATTGCTGCCACCATGCGCCCCACCAGCATCATCAACACCCGTAGGGATGATTGTGGTGACAGGAGGACTGCTTGTACTCCTGATTGGATCGCCAACTGCTTGACTCGTGGCAGAGACACCAGGGCTGAGGCTGTGTTGAAGTCCATGCCCAAATATGTCAAAGACTGGGTCGGAACCAGCGTTGACTTCTGAATATTGAGGAGCCAACCGAACTGTTCCAGAGACCGCATGGTCACATCCAGGCTCTCTTGACAAAGGTGTTCTGATGACGCCCTGACCAGTAGGTCGTCTAAATAGGGAATGACGGCATGTCCCTGCACGTGCAGGAGAGCCATCATAGAGGCCATCACCTTTGTGAACACCCGCGGTGCCGAGGCCAACCCGAACGGCAGCGCCACAAATTGGAAGTGTTCTTCCCCCACTGCGAATCTCAGCCAGCGCTGATGAGCTGGTGCAATGGGCACATGAAGGTAAGCGTCTCTGATATCTATGGACGCCAGGAAGTCTCCCTGTGATACAGCCGCGATCACGGAGCGCAGTGATTCCATGCGGAACTTCCGAACCAACACGTGATGGTTGAACAACTTCAGGTCCAGTACCGGGCGGAAGGAACCGTCCTTCTTCGGAACGATAAAGAGGTTGGAGTAAAAACCCCTGAACCTCTCTCCGGAAGGCACCGGTATCACCACTCCGTCTCTGCGGAGACCCTCCAACACCAGGTAAAAAGCCTGAGCCTTTTCTGGCGATGGGACCGACCGATGGAATCGGGATATCGGTTTTGACGTCAGCTCTATCCTGTAACCTCGCGAGACCACGTCTCGAACCCACTGATCTTGAACGTGAAGTAGCCATTTGTCCTGAAAGCGAGACAAGCGACCCCCCACCTGTGGGGAGGTAGGAAGGGAGAGCGAGTCATGCAGAGGCGGGTTTGGGGGTGGCAGCTGCCGCCCCCGCCGGCTTCTTTGGACGACTCTTAGAGCGCCACTGAGAAGCGGGCTTTCCCCCTCGGTCCGTGCGAGCGGACGGTGCTGATGACTGCGAGCTGGAACGAAAGGACCACTGTTTTGGGTTCCTTTTAACGGAATACCGTGGCTTAGGCTTATTCTGCGGTATCTTAGACTCAGCAGAATCCTTTATCAGCTTGTCCAGTTCGGTGCCAAAAAGCCTGTCACCAGCGAACGGAAGATTCTGCAAAATCTTCTTGGATGTGGTATCTGAGTCCCAAAGACGCAGCCACAACAATCTGCGGATCGCTATAGCATTGGCCGAAGCCACAGCTGAGCGAGTGGCAGTTTCCAGAGTCGCCGTCCTGGCGTAGTCCGCATAGGCCCTTGCCCTCTCGGTAAGTGCCAGGACCTCTGGACTGGATCTTGCCATGTCAGAGATACCATCCAAGCACGTAGTAATCGCTTGCAAGGTCCAGACCGTGGCAAAATTAGGGGCAAAGGAAGACCCCACAGCCTCATAGGAAGACTTGGCGAGTTGCTCAACCTGTCTATCCGTCGCATCCTTCAGCGAGGAGCTATCAGAGGCAGAGAAAAGGGAGCGTGCAGCAATCCTGGTCATGGAAGCGTCCACCTTCGGGGACTGCGACCACTCCTGAAGCACCTCCTGGGGGAAGGGGAAGCGATTGTCCTTGGGTTTACGGACATAACGCCGCCCAGGATGTAACCTGGGAGCTCTAACCACCCTTCCAAAATTCGTGTGGTCCAAGAAGGAACCACTTGGTCTAGCCTCTGGCCGCAGCCATTGATAGACCTCCTTCGGGTGCACCGTCACCTCCTCAGGGGGTGTCACGAGACGTAAGGTCTCGTTGATAGAGGACACCAGATCCTCCACCCCGTCTGGAGGTTCAGATATAGACACAGACCCGAAATTTGAACCCCCATCATCGTCCTCACCATCAGAGGAACGCTCCTCCTCAGAGAGAGCCTGGAGCTCGGGTGACTCCTCACGACGAGCCCGCTTAAGGGGTCTCACAGCAGAAGAGGGAGACACCCGGGGGTAACTGGACGGAGTAGCTGGGCTATCCAGCCTCCTATTAAGTGCCTCCAGGGATTGCGACATGGAGGACAACTGGGACAACAGAGATTCATTGATCTTATTCTGAGTCTCCCATGGCCCTGAGATCACCTGAACCTCAGGGTATAGCACCGGAGCTGCTGACTCAGCAGTGCCAGTCCGGGCCTCTGGGCGTCCGCAGTTATTGCAGGACCCCTTCACCAGTGTTCCATTGCATGTAGCACAGGTAATGGTGGTCTCTGCTGTCCTAGCAGCACGCTTCCCAGCTGAGGACATCGCCGCAGTAGGGGAAGATAAGCCAAATTGCAGACAACAAAACCGGGAGTCCCGGTGGCTTACCGACCGCAGTAAAGCGGTATGAGGAAGCGGTGTGTGTGTGTGACCTCCGCGACGGTTTCCGGTCTCCCCTGGAGTGCAGGCGCACGCTGCATACAGATCCCAACCGGGAAGTGAGGGTAAAGATGGCCGCCGACAGTGAAACTGTGGGCGGCGCCGAAAACACGCGGGAAACACACACACACGCCCATCGATGACGTCACCGCACGGACTGCTTCCCATCCTCCAAGCAGCCTCAGCATGAGGGTGCCGGAGCCCGCAGCGCGGGAAATAGTGTAAAATACTATACACAGACTGCATGCACAAACAAACATCCGCAGCCCACGGCCTCAGCCCCTGTGACACACAGGGCGGTCAGCCAGGGTGACCCCAGCACAGGGTACACCCGCAGAACCGCGGACCCGAGGGTAACGCGCGGTCTGAGTGTCAGGTCACATAAAGTGACAGACACTACCCCCAGGCACACAGGAGACACCGAGTGCCTCAGTGCCGGTCCGGTCTGTAAGCACCATTTAGGGAGGCCTCGGACGGGGGTTCAGCACCAGTCCGGAGTGTAATCACCATTTAGGGAGGCCTCGGACTGGGCTGGCTCCAGTCCGGTCTGTAAGCACCATTTAGGGAGGCCTCGGACGGAGCGGAGCTGTGCAAGGCTCCCATCTCCCACTCTCCAGAGCCCCCCAGAGAGGGATGGAAAGGAGTGCAACAGCGTACCGGGAGAACACAAAGTGTCCAGGCTCTAGGCCCTCCGGTACCTCCACCAGCGTGTTCCACGAGGGTGAGCGGGGAGGCTGTCGCAGGTCCCGACTGGAACCATTTTACCTTGTCTTCAGACGCCATCACGTAAGCTGTGAGAATGCAGTGAAGTGCAAGCAAAGCGTGATCCTCCGAGCACACTAAGTTTAAAACTGAGGATGTTCCCTGCGGTAGGGGTTTATAAGCGGAGGAGGCGGTGTCTACAAACTTGTAGTACCTAGTGTGACCTCCGGAGGGCAGTGCCCTAAACCCCATTGTCTGGGTCTCCCATTATGATGACCAGAAAAAGGAAAAAAAAAAGTTCATGCTCACCTGCCCCCGAGCCCCCGCCGTCTCCAGCCATCTTCCTTAAGGCTTCCGGTGGCTCCCGCAGGCTGCCGGTGTCTGCAGAGGTCTTCTACTGCAGTACACAGGACCTGCGGTGATGTCACAGTCATGTGACCGCGGGTTACCATAACACCATATTAAGTGTCCCTTTTAGTCAATATCCAACTCTTTTACAAGTTTACAGATATGACAAGGGAATACCAAGGCCAGGTATCCATCCACAGACAGCTGTTTCTGGGTGTTGCCCCTCATCAGTGTGGAGCAGGATTCTGGCTAGGTGGGAGCAAGGCATAGTAGACTAACCAGTTGGATATTGACTAAAAGGACCACTTAATATGGTGGTTATGGTGTTCTCCGCAAGGAGCCACCCCTTGGCTGGGTCCTTCCCTGGAGGGATATATGGCTAGTCCTGTGTTTGAGACTCCTAACCGAGGCTCCACAGACTCTATTTGCATATTCATAATTCCCAGGGGGCAATGGGCCTAGGAATTCACTGTGTTTGAGTGTTTTAGCCAGCTGCCCGCAGTGTTTTCTTGGACTGGTCTCCCTGAGATCAGTGAATGCTTTGTGATGTTGGTCTACTAGGCCTTGCTCCCACCTAGCCAGAATCCTGCTCCACATTGATGAAGGGCAACACCCCGAAACAGCTGTCTGTGGATGGATACCTGGCCTTGGTACTCCATAGTGGACTCGGACTTTCTGCGGGAAGAGGTGCGCGAGCTGAGCCGCCAGCTCATGCGCACGCAGTTCACCACCGAGGGGCAATGGGGGAAGGCCCTGATGGAAAAGGCGACAGCACAGTGGGCCGCCTCGCGCCCTGACTCCCTGACATTTGACATGGAGGGCGAAGGAAAAGAACCCGGTGCTGGGAAGGTTGCTGAGCAAGGTATGAACATTGTCCTGATTGCCGAAGAGACCCTGGTAGGGCCTGTTGAACCTCCTTACGCCCCAAACCCTGGCCAGGAACCATCAAGCCTGGACTGGGAGCAGACCCCAGTAGATGGAAGCAGCCTAGCCAAACCGCTGACCCCAGAACCCACAGCTCAAAAAGTCCACGGGGGACCGGTGGTGTTCCGGTGGGAGAACCTGCGAGGGGAACTAATGGGGTTTCCGGAAAAGGTGCAGATGGGAAAAGCCGAGGTGGAGGTCATGTCCGACAGTGGGTCGCCTGGTGGGAGGCAGAATAGGAAAACCGGAGAGCTCAGCGATGGGCCCTAGAAGAGCATACAGGTGAAGGCCCACAAAACCCGTCCACTTATAAAGGGCCATGGTGGCAGGGTATAGTGACCACCTTCGATCTCCAGAGGGGCTGGGGGTTCTTCAGCAGAGTACCAGGGGCCTGCAAAGGAACTCTTTATCTGTCGGGACATCAAGGAGCATCTGTCCAAGGGCCACCCGGACAGAGATCTGCACCCCGAGGACAAGGTCACGTTTAACTGGCAGGAAGGGGAGCGAGGACCGTATGCCCTCCGGGTAAAGCGGGTGCCCTCCAGACCTGCCATAGTGACAGTGCCTGCCCTGGAGAGGCACGCTCAGCCAGAGGTGCACGAGCAGGGCACACAGACTCCCATAATAGGGTACTTGCACCTTGTGTCGCCTAAAAAGGAGGCAAGTGGTAGTTACAGCCATACTGCCGTGGAAAAAGAAGTAAGAAGAGTAGACAGAATGTGTGTACATAGTTAAACCTGCATAATGTGTGAGTGGTGACTGTTTAATGGACATAATTGATCATGAACAGCGAATGATCTAGACTAGTTGTATATAGTTGGCACACTACGGTGTTCTCCCTGTTGGTTTTAGACCTTTTGCTTTTAATCGTGTCCAATTTAACCTGTTGACCATGAAGAAAAACCCACTCTGTGTGCCCGAAAAACGTTGGTCCATCGTCCTGTTGCCCACCCAGGACCTACGTTTGGGGTTTTTTGGTAGTGGGTCCCCCTGAAGCACTGAACTAGACAATGAAAGAGACACCTCGTGAGGAACACTACCAGCCGAACTCTGTGCACTTTCTTTTCATATGTTTACTTTAATGCTACCATAGTCAATGTGTGTTTGTTAAGTAACATTTAAGCATAGAACCTCCCGTAAGGGAAGAAAGATCCTTGTCAGTTTTATTGTTGCTTAACATGCATGTTATAAAAATGTGTAACATCAAGTTCCTGTGTAACATCAATGAACCTGTGTCGCCGCACCAGGACGTGCTAATCTTTGCTAAGGGGGAATGTGGCGCCCTTGCGGTCTGGTTGCCACAAAGGGGTACTGCAAAATACCACGTGTGTGGTATTCCTGTTCTCAGAAAACGGGATGGTAAATCCAGACACCCACAAAAGCACACAACACACCCGGTCTTGGGGACAGCGGGCAGACCCAATAGGGGGAGGGCCCAGGTAGTCAGTGGGACGGCGGGGAGAGAGATGGAGGGTGGAAAGTTAGGAAGGAGGCAGTCAGAGAAAGATGGGAAAGGAAGTGAGGAAGGATCCAGAGGACTGAAGCGGAGATGGGGCTCATCCTGAGTCCCGGAACAGCCGACTGCAGAGAGACAGAGGGAGCCCTAGGGGCACAGGTAGTGAGCAATACACCCGTGTGCCCAAGTCTGAGGTGAAGCAGAGGGGCAGGTTGAGAATCAGGGTATCGGCCCTGAAGGTGGCGAGGAGACTCTATGCTCCAACCACAGAGCCGGAGGCCATGAGGTCTAGAGGAACTGTGGCCCACACCCGGCAAATATGCCAAGAAGGTAGCCCTGCTAGGGTCAGGGACGCGGCCGGTCACCCGACAGGACCCATGGCTGCTGGATTGGGGCACTGTGTTTGGAGGCGCAAGAAAAGAAGAGGTGGATAGGCAGCACAGAGTGAACAACCCAAGGAAGAACATAAAGGGGGTGTCTTGGATAAGCTATCCCAGTTGTTGAGGACTACCCGGACCGGAATTGTACCAGACCTGTACCCTGTGGTGTCAGTAGAGTAAAAGCTAAGTAAACCAAGTATGGAACTCAGAACTGTGTGTAAGACTCTTCATTTCCTGCCTGCGGTGCGGTAGACTGCTAAGCCGCGCAGGCCGCAGAGACCTGCCCGTGACACGCTCTGATCCCTTGCTCTGGCCAGATCAACCCCGGTAGCCCACCACCACAAGAGCCCAGTACACTGGTTGCCCTGGGGAACCGTTTCACCTCTGGGGAGAGAAACCACCACAGCTGCACTTCCATCATCTCCAGAGGTCCCGCACTACAGCATCGGCCATTAATAGCCGAATACCATGGGTGGCGTCACGACAACAAATTCCTAAACCTGTTTTTTCCCCTTTTGAATATTTCATTGACACCGCCAGGGCCACAGAATTCGGGTCTCCCCACAGCAAAGCACTGCTGCCTGGTTTCCGAGTACCCCATGGCTGGAGTGGGGGCGTGTCAATAAGAACGTCAGAATTTTTTTCACCACTTAGATAACAGTAAAAGTAACGTTTGGTATCTACAAACTTGTACTGACCCGAGACAACCTACTGACATGTCAGTTTTACCATATAGTGAAGATGGTGAATAAAAAACCCAATAAACAAATGAGTGATTGCACTTTTTTTGCAATTTCACCGCACTTGGAATTTTTTCCCATTTTCCTGTACTGTATGGTAAAATAAATTATTTCATCTGAAAGTACAACTGTAAAAAAGAAGCCCTCATGTCTATATTGATGGAAAAATAAAAGGTTAAGGCTCTTGAAAGAAGAGGAGGAAAAAACAAAAATCAAAAGGGGTGAAGGGTTAATCTAAACCAGGGGTCTCAAACTCGGCTGAGTTGGTGGGCCGCACGTAGAAAAAAATTGATATCGGGGGGCCGCATGCCTTGTAGGACTAAGTGACATTTTAGCAATACCAGAATTTTTTGCTCAATCTAGAAAAGTACAAATCCTGATCTTCTTCTTGTAGTTATGTCCCCGTCCTGGTCGCCTTCTTATAGTAATGTCCCCATCCAGATCCCCTTCTTCTAGTAATGTCCCCATACTGGTCCCCATTGTATATTAATGTCCCCCAAACTGGTCCCCTTCTGGTAGTAATGTCCCCATCCTGGTCTCCTTCTTGAAATAATGTTCCTCCCTGGTCCCTACATGTAGTAATGCCCCATCCTGGTTCCCATCCTATATTAATGACCCCCATCCCGGTCCTCATCATGTAGTAATGTCCCATCCTGATCCTCTTCTTGTAGTAATGTCCCCATCCTAATCCCCTTCTTGTGGTAATTTACCCATCCTGGTCGCCTTCTTGAAGTAATGTCCCCATCCTGATCCCCTTCTTCTAGTAATGTCCCCATACTGGTCCCCATTGTATATTAATGTCCCCCATACTGGTCCCCGTCTGGTACTAATGTCCCCTTCCTGGTCCCCTTCTTGAAGTAAGATTCCTCCCTGATCTGTTCGTGTAGTAATGCCCCATCCTGGTCCCCATCCTATAATAATGACTCCCATCCTGGTCCTCATCATGTTGTAATGCCCCCATCCTGATCCCCTTCTTGTAGTAATATTCCCATCTTGTAGTAATGTTCCCATCCTGGTCCTCCTCTTGTAGTAATGTCCCCATCCTGGTCCTCATCTTGTAGTAATGGCCCCCGCCCTGGTCTCCATCTTGTAATGTTCCTCCCTGCTCCATACGTGTAGTAATGCCCCATCCTGGTCCCCATCCTATATTAATGTCCCCCATCTTGGTCCTCATCTTGTAGTAATGTCCCCATCTTTTAGTAATGTTCCCTCCCTTGTCATCTTGTAGTAATGTCCCCCATCCCAACACCATTTTGTAGAGATGTCCCCACAACCTGGTCTCTGTTCTTTTTGTTCTCTCGCTCACACACACTCACACATATACACACTCGCACACTCACACATATAAACATGCACACACACACACACACACTCATTTATACACTCACACATATATACACACTCACACATACATCCTCAGACATATTCACACAAACACATACACACTTACACATTGACACATATTCACACACTTACACATAGGGCCATATTTGGAGTTCCTGCCACCCTAGGCACTTTCAGCAGCCGCGCTTTCCCCCAGGCTGCTATCTTATGCTGTAATAGCGCCTTACCTGACTCCACGCTTCTGATCCCGGCAGCATCTCCCGGTCTACTGCTTGCCGGAACCAGCCAGCACCCGGCAGCCGGCACCAGGCATCACCTGGCACCAGCCTGCACCCGGCTGCCGGCACCAGGCGTCATTCGTCAGCACCAAGCGGCAGCAGCTAGCACCCGGCAGCTTCCAGCATCTGACGACAGCCACCAGCACCCAGAAGGCGGCACCAGGTGGCACCCGGCAGCTGCTAGCACCAGTCGGTAGCCTTTATTGTGACTTCCGGGTTCTGCTCAAACAAGCGCCTTCACTCCTGTACATTCATGCAAGCAGGCGGCCGGCACAGGAATACATCACTAGACCCACCAGAGGTACAGAAATACATCAACAGAACCCTCATCAGTACAGAAACACAGCATCACAACCCTCATCAGTACAGAAAAAACATCACAACAACCACCCAGAAAATAATCATTAGAATCACCATCAGTACAGAATCACATCACCAGGCCCACCAGAGGTACAGAGATACATAACTAGAACCCCATCATTACAGAAACACAGCAGGGTCATTCCATGTCAAGTGAACCAATGATTATTACCTCTATATTTTTAATTCTTTTGAGATTTTGTTATTTGATAATAGCATGTCAGACAATGCGAAATGTGAAGAGAAAAATTTAAAAAATTTTTTTTTTTTTTTAAATGATTTTCAAAGTTCGGAAAAAGTGCGAATTTCGCTGTTGCCTGCCTTTACGTTTCTCCTCATAACTAAGGCTAGGAATAAGATAGAGAGACAAAATAAACACCATTCTACTCAGAACTATACAGGCTTTCACCAGATATGTCACAAGAGGATCTTTGTTAATATTTTACCCATGTGATCGCAAGCGCAAAACTTTAAAACGCATTTCTGAAAAATCGGCGCGCTTTAAATATTTCAAAAACTGCCCATGTGTCTGCTTTGCTCTTAGCCACATCTGTACCAAATTTCAAGTTGGGATCGCGATGGGATCATATTTTAAAATATTTTACTATTAATAGCGTCAATGGGTCATTCCATATCAAGTGATCTAAATATGAATATTTTTTTTTACCTGACGTCTTTAGATTTTTTTTATTTTTTTTCCTTTATGAAGTACTACTTTAGTTAATTACAAATTAAAAGTTTGGAATTTTTTTCTTCATCAGTTAATTTTTTACAGATTTTTAAAGTTTAAAAAAAGTGTGAATTTTGGCCTGGTATGACTTTACATTTTTTTATCTTGGGCTAGAAATAAGATAGAGAAACAAAATAAACACCATTCTACTCAGAACTGTCCAGGCTTTCACCAGATATGTCACAAGAGTATATTTGTTAATTTAAATTTTTTACCCATGCGAACGCAAACGCAACATTTTGAAACGCATTTCTGAAAAAACGTTTTAATAAAAATTTTCCAAAACTGCCCATGTGTCTTTTACGCTCTTAGCCACATCTGTACCAAATTTCAAGTTGGGATCATGATGGGATCATATTTTAAAATATTTAACTATAATAGTGTCAATTCAAAAATCTTGAATTCAGATCTGTTCAACCTGTGGTCTAAAAGCGTGGGGTCTATATTTATCAAATCCATTATTTTTAGACATTACTGTATTATTTTGATATGTTACAGCTTAGAAGCAGGAGAGGACATACAGGAAAAAGCTTTGTTAGGGCTCAACCTGAGAAAGCACAGGGATAGACAGTGAATGCAGAGCAGATGATAGGCCAGCAGCTCTGTCAATCATGTTAAGTGTCTACCCACTGCATTCAGGAAGTAAGACAGCTCGTTCAGGCCTTTCATGTCCTGACATGTCTGGACATCTTCACTTCACTCCTGAACAAACAATAGTCTGTACAAAGCCATCAAGGCTGTGTACTAAAATATGGGTGAGTAAATATATTAACAGTTTAATGCTTTTATTATTAAGGGCCAATACACACAGTGCTATTCTTAGGGATCATCATTCAGAAAAACAGCCCCATTGATTTCTATGGGGTTCACCACATGCAGTGTTTTTGGAAACACTCAAGAGTGAGTAAATCACTGCTTGAACTATTTTTTAATCGCTGCAATAAATGCAGCATTTATAATTTATATAAAAAAAGCTGCTATTTTTTTCACTAGCGATTAAAAAAACTAACGCATATGTGGTAAAAACTTGGTAGAAAAACAAGCTGCCAAAACTGCAGCGTGTATCTGCAGACAGAAAAAACTGTGCGCGCTAGCCCTAAAACTCACTTTATAGTAATACAGTTCTATCTCAAGTGTACTGTAAATCTTTATTTTTATTACCTATCTTCCTTACTTAATATTAACTGTATTTTTCCCACACAGCAATGGCTGCTACTTCTCAAGAAACAGCATTTTATCATAGACACTGTTGCAATCCTTTTGAAATAATATGAATATGATTGGCGCTGGTGGCTGGCTACTGTACTCTCCAAAGATTGTGAAAATGAAGAAGTAGAATTGACTTTATTGCATCCTTCTGGTCCAGTGCCATCCTTTGTGTATCCAAGAAAGCCAGACATTTTAAAAGTGCACAAAAATCAGATATTAACTCAGGCGGAGCCTAACACCGTGACAGGCCGGACATACTCTTTCACACACAAGGAAATGGCGATTGCTATTAAGCGTTTATGGACAAGATTACATTTCACCCACTAGAAGGGACAAATTGATAAAATGCCACTTTAAAAACATACTATTAATTGCTTGATTAGTTCATAATTTATAGAACGATGATTTAACTACTGTACTATTCTTATTAAACACTTCATAAATGACATGTTTAGTGATATAATAGAAAACAAATTTACATGTATAAATAGGGGTTAACATTTTTGGTTCTTTTAATCTTGTTTAATCAAACTTGAGGATATGATCACCTTTCTTCTTTTGGTTTGTTCAATACATTCATGTTGAAAATGCTGATCGTTGTGTTCTGATGATTAAGATGTATTTATCCTGGCACTTATGGGATTTGTTTTTTGTGTTTCTTTTTTGTTGCATATAAATGTTTTATTCAATAAGTTGTGATAACTCATACAACCATAAAATAAAAAATATATAAATTTGACAGGTCCCAAGTTGAATCTCTGCACAAATATAACCAAGAACACAATCAGTCATTTTTTCACAATTGCCCATCAATAGTTTGAATTTGATATAAAGAAACATAGTCTTGTAACATATCAAATGAAAGCTGTTACCGTTCTGAGTAAAATGATGCCTCTCCCACTTCATTATCTTATTTCTAGCCTGAGAAATAAAATGTAAAGTCATACCAGGCCAAAATTCACCCTTTTTTTAAACTTTAAAAATCTGTAAAAAATTAACTGATGAAGAAAAAAATTCTAAACTTTTAATTTGTAATTAACTAAAGTTGTACTTCATAAAGAAAAAGAATAAAAAAAATCTAAAGACGTCAGGTAAAAAAAAATATTCATATTTAGATCACTTGATATAGAATGACCCATTGACGCTATTAATATTAAAATATCTTAAAATATGATCCCATCGCGATCCCAACTTGAAATTTGGTACAGATGTGGCTAAGAGCATAGCAGACACATGGGCAGTTTTTGAAATATTTAAAGCGCGCCAATTTTTCGGAAATGCGTTTTAAAGTTTTGCGCTTGCGATCACATGGGTAAAATATTAACAAAGATCCTCTTGTGACATATCTGGTGAAAGCCTGCACAGTTCTGAGTAGATTGGTGTTTATTTTGTTTCTCTATCTTATTTCTAGCCCGAGATATGATAGAAAATGTAAAGCCATACCAGGCCAAAATTCGCACTTTTTTAAAACTTTAAAAATCTGTAAAAAAATTAACTGATAAAGAGTAATTAACTAAAGTTGTTCTTCATATAGAAAAAAAATTAAAAAAATCTGAGGACGTCAGGGAAAAAAAAATATTCATTTTTGGATCACTTGACATGGAATGACCCAGCATCACAACCCTCATCAGTACAGAAATTCCAGAAATGTATCAGAACCACCATCTCTACAAAAACATTCATCAATAGTACATCAATTGTAATGTCAGGGCAACCCTGTATACATATTTGTATTGCATGAACCTACAACTTCCAATATGTCCTTACTAATGGTAAGAACTACTGGGGATTGTTGTTACCAGTCCTCATTAGACCATACAGGAATCTCAGTACTAATGAGAATGTTATTATCACAAATAATCATTTCCATCCAGGTACCTTATAGATGACCTTGTCTCTGATCGGGGTCGTCTTTTTCTTTTCTTCATCTTGTCTTGACGCCATGATGACTTTTCACGTCTTTGCAGACTTCCATCTTTTACACTTTTCTGCAGCACATCCTGACATGGTGCCCTTAGAAATAACAGTGTCATTATAATTCTGCCTACATAAAAATATCTGCCCTATATTGCGCTCCTGAACAAATAATTGCTCTTCAATGTTTTCCCTGCACAAAATGACGCACACACTGTCCCTCCATATGCTCTACTGACTGTCCTCTCACACTGTGTCCCTCTACACTGTACCTTCTCATCACACACTCCCTCTTCAACATACTGTCTCATCCTTGCTGCGGCCTCACACTTTCACCCCATGCAGCCCCCTCTACCCCATGCAACCCCCCACACAAACACATTTTACCCAGTCGTGTCTGCATCCATCCCGCCCACACCTCCACACTACCCAGTCTCGATTATGTTTGACCTCACATTTTTCTTATCCTGTACTCTCTCCAAACTATATCTGTACTCATCACCCACTTGCTCCCCATACTATGTCTGCACACACAATACCCCCTCACCCCCATACTGAGTCCACACACATCCCTCCCTTCTCCTCATACTGTGACTGCACCCAACACCCCCTCACCCACCATTCTGTGTCCATACCCATTTCTCCTCACTCTCCATATTGTGTCTGCTCCCACCCCCCTCACTTCCTACACTTTTTCCGCAACCATTCCCCCAGCTACTCATATTGTCTGCACAAATGTCCATACTGTGTACTCAGATTTAGCCTATGGCTCCCCATACTGTGTCTGCACCTATCACCCCCTTGCTCCCCATTCTCTGTTCTCAAATCCTATCCTCCATTTGTTGCACATGATACACTCCCCCCTCCCTCCGTTTACAGACCATCACATGCCCCCTTCCATTTGCAGACCATCACTCTCCTCTCCCTCTGCTGACCATCACTCTCCTCTCCCCTCAGATAATCATCACTCTCCTCTCTCACCCCTCTGCTGACCATCACTCTCCTCTCCCCTCCTCCCTCTGCTGATCATCACTCTCCTCTCCCCTTCGGCTGACAATCACTCTCCTCTCCCCCCTCTGCTGACCATCACTCTCCTCTCCCCCCTCTGCTGATCATCACTCTCCTCTTTCCCCTCTGCTGACAATCACTCTCCTCTCCCCTTCGGCTGACAATCACTCTCCTCTCCCCCCTCTGCTGACCATCACTCTCCTCTCCTCCCTCTGCTGACCATCATTCTCCTCTCTCCCTCCCTTTGCTAACCATCACTCTCATCTCCCCTCCTCCCTCTGCTGACCATCACTCTCCTCTCCCCTTCTCCCTCTGCTGACCTTCACTCTCCTCTCCCCTTCTCCCTCTGCTGACCATCACTCTCCTCTCCTCCTCCTCCCTCTGCTCACCATCTCTCCTCTCCCCCCCTCTGCTGACCATCACTCTTCTCTCCCCCCTCTGCTGACCATCACTCTCCTCTCCCCCCTCTGCTGACCATCACTCTCCTCCCTCCCCCCTCTGCTGACCATCACTCTGCTCTCCCCCTCCCTCTGCTGACCATCACTATCCTCCCTCCCCCCTCTGCTGACCATCACTCTGCTCTCCCCCTCCCTCTGCTGGCCATCACTCTCCTCTCCTCCCTCTACCATCTCTCCTCTCTTCTCCTCCCTCTGCTGACATCACTCTCCTCTCCCCCTCCCTCTGCTGAACATCTCTTCTCTCCCCCTCCATCTGCTGACCATCACTTTCCTCTGCCCTTCCCTCTGCTGACCATCACTCTCCTCTCCCCCCCTTCCGGTTACTGAGCATAGTAATCTCCCCCACCCTCTCCCTTTCCCCTAATTATTCTGGTATGAGGACTCCATCTTCGTTGTCTTCAGCTCCATTGGACCAGAGCACTTTCCACCGCCGGTCTTTCACACCTCTGTCTTATATATAGATAGTTGGCGTGCACTCCTTGTATGGATTGGAGGTGCTACTTGTAGGGGTCATTAGAGACCCTATATATTGTGTCAATATTGTGAACAAATGCACTCTCAGTAGGCAATTTTTGCTAGTGAAAAAGATGTGTTCTTTTTATTTTGGTGCTGTACACATTAGACTTGCGACCTGGGGTGACGTTTCGGCTATTATCCAATAGCCTTTATCAAAAGTCGCTGTTGGTGAATACAGAAAGTGAAATTGTGAGACATATACACTTATATACAACTATATACAAATTTTATGTACATATTTTAGTATTCTATTACAGAATATGGAAAGTAACAACATATTGTCTTTGTTATTTGTTATTTCTACTAATCCTTCAATAGATGGACATCAATACATAGGGCAGTGGGATATGGTCTGTGTGTTATAATCTGGTATTTATCCTAGGTGAGGTATATGGGGGGGATGGAGGTACAGTTACCTGTTGAATTGCACTTAAGGCTTAGTGCTGTGTGACCATGGTGTCCATATATGGCTATATTCACATTACAGTGTGCTCAATTGGAGCTGGTTAGCCTGTGGGTAGAATGTTTAAGTTAGGAGTGGGTTACTCCAGTGTATGGCTATGCATTTAGGTTTTCTGTTTACCTGCTGGGGTATGGTGAGTGCCCCTGTGTGCTGGACAAGTACTCAAATGGAGGGTTCTGTGGAGATCATGTATACCAGTTAGTATATATAGACATAGTGCGGTTACTACTTATCTTATGCACTGGTGCTGTGTGCCCCTTGCCTCCTGTGTTGTTGCCGGCGCCTCCCGCGCTGTGGCTGGTAGCTGTGTATCTGCCTGTGTGTCCCGCGTTTTATCGCGTTCCCGATCACCTGACCGGATGTGACGTTAGTTGTGGGCGGAAGTGCCCCGTGCGGCAGTGTAATTCTGCCCCGCCAGTACTCTGACGTCACCGGAAGTGACGTCTCGCTCCCCACTCGTTTATTATTTACTATTGCTAGTTACTGAGCCTGTAGAAGTGTGTTGTATTGGGGAGACGTACTTCTTTGTATGTGGTGTTGTGCCATGGTGTAGGTGGTCCTGTAGGGACATTTAAGGGTAGGATGGTGGGGTTATTATAGTTATATTTATACAGTACCATATGTATCTATAATTACTATTGTATAGGATTACAGTCTTCATCAACTGGTCACAGACATAATGTGTCATATTAGACATGATCTTAAAGTTACAAGTGTAATACATCATATTAGATCACAGTTTATACATAGGAGTCCATAGCCTTGTCACTCACACATTCTCAAACATGTACATTAGTTATGCTTACCATCCCTCGGTGGGGGTTGGAGTTTAGCGAATTTTTTCTCTCACTATTTTTATACAAGAAGACTAGTGGGCCTGTAAGGGTAAAAAGGTTGACAGTTGTTAACTAGTACCAGTCAATTTCCCTGTTAAGTCCTTTTGGTGGGGGGGCGTGGCCTGACCATGGCTGGGTGAAGACGTGCTTTTGCTGAGCTCTGCAGACCCGGGACTCTAATACTCGGACTTTACCCACCATCAGCCTTGAAATGTCTAGGAGAAGGAAGGTGGATGACCCCTCAAGCAATACAGCCCCACAAAAACGACAGGAGACCCGCTCGGACATCTCCAAACTGTTTCAGCCTGCAGGTGGCAAAACGGCGCGCTCACCAGTAATGGCGGGGGGAGCAGCTCAGAAACAGACTCCGCCGTCACAGCAGCCGCTCCAGCAGAGAGGCCCGCGGTGCTCGGGAGCCGGGAGCCAACACAGAGATACACAACAGACCGGAGGAGAGGCGGTAAGACGAGCGGCGCCCCAGCAGACTCAGGCAGGCAGCTTGCAGTCTGCAGACATGAGGGAGGAAGATGGCGCCGAGGTGGGGAAGCGGGTTCCCCCTGGTGAGGCTCCCTTATTGGCATCATCCCCCACACTGCAGAGTGGCCCTCAGTCTGAATTACAGGCGATCAGAGACATGATCGCTATGCTCCCATCAAAACAAGATATAGATAACATAGTGGCCCGTGTGGAGGCTTCCCAAGAGAGAGCACTGTGCTCTATAAGAGAGGACATTGAGATTCTTAAGCAGAAAACTAACAATACAGAGGGATCCTTGGTCACCATGGAAGACAGAGTCGCTGTTTTAGAAAAGGAGATGTCACGATCCCATGCTTATACAGTTGCTTTCATTATACAGTCAGACGATCAGGAAAACAGAGAACGTCGTAACAATATAAGACTAAAGGGAGTTCCTGAATCTGTGTTGGCACCTGACCTCATAGAAACTGTTATGAACATTTTCAATACAGTCATGCAACAACCTCCTGACTCAACGTATAAAGTCGACAGAATCCATAGGGTTTCCAGACCAGCACCTGTTGACCCTACCAACCCTAGGGATGTCCTGTGTAGGTTGCATAACTACACGGACAAAGACGCCATCGTCCAAGCGGCTTGGCAATATGGAAATGTAATACAGGATGACGCTACCATTAGACTGTTCCCAGATGTTTCCAGTCTTACACTATACTTGAGACGTCAACTCCGTCCTTTGCTTCTTAAGGTGAAAGAAGCGGGAGCTACATACAGATGGGGACATCCCTTTCACGTGATAGTGAGGAAGGAAAAGAGAATGTTATATTTGTGGCGGAAAGAAGACCTGGATGGACTCTTTGCTTTTCTACACATTCCATCCATCCCGATTCCTGACTGGCTCTCACTGGAGGGTCTCAAAAAATTTACAGCGCTGCGTCGTGACCCACAGTACAACCCAGGAGACCCACGTGGTAAAAATAGAGAGCCCAGACGCAGCCCTCGGCCGTCATCTCAGGGGTCTGGGTTCTCGAGCCCGAGACGTCAGAGGAGAAGTTCCTATGAGGACTTACCAACCTAAGAATCTTGATCACCTTTAAAGGAACTGATTGAGTTATACGAGGTTTGATGTCCCAGACTTCGCCCAGAATTACTCTGGACTGGTCTGCCTGTCAACAACAATTATTATAAAAAGATAATGTAATCGTTTTATGCAACAATTTATTAAGGGTTTTGTGTTGCTTTATCTCTCCTTTTTGTCTTAACTTTCTCTTGTTGACTTTTAAAGAAGTGGATATGATGGAGTAAAGAGATGACCTTGGTGATACATAGGAGTCCTGGGTCTGCGGCTCGTTGCCTTTGGTCAGTTACGGTCCCTACGACTCTCTCTCACTTTCTTTTCCTTTTTCCTAGAGGGAGTTGACTCGCTGGCTCGACCGGCTTAGACTAATATAGTCTTTTTCCCCCCTTTTTACCTCTTATCTTTTAAATCTCCTTGTTTCAATCTCTTCTACACCCCTCTCCCCTCTTACCTCCCCCTCTCTCCTGAGCCTTTACCCCCCTTCCTCCGTGAGGTTCTAGATTTGTGGAAGTGAACAATATGACACATAACACCCTTTCTGCCATACAAATTGGCACGCTAAATGTGCAAGGTCTCCATGATGCGGGGAAACGATCTATTTTGTTTAACTATTTGAAAACTAACAAGATACATATTGCTTTTCTCCAGGAGACTCATATGTGCGAGAACAAGCCTTATAAACTCTCCAGTCACTGGTTTCCTTCATCGTATCACAGTCTATCTAATAACTCACACTCTTCTGGCTCCAGTATCGTGATATCGAGGTCGATACCATGGGAATTTCTAGACTCCTACAGTGGTGAGAACGGGAGACTCCTTATGGTTAAAGGTAAGATCGCCTCCAGAATGTATACATTTGCCTCGCTATACCTCCCTAATTCGGGTCAGACTACAATGCTCCTGCAGTTTTTGGACAAAATCGAGGTCTTCGCCGAGGGAACGCTGGTTCTAGGGGGAGATTTCAATGTCACACTGGACCCAGACCTTGACACGTCTCGAGGCAGATCCAGTCTGTCTAAAGCATCTATTAGAAGGTTGAACAGAGCGCTTCATGATCACCAATTGCTGGATGCTTGCGCCTTTTGTTCCCTACCTCTAAAGATTACACCTTCTACTCTCCAATACATGACGTATATTCTAGACTTGACTTCTTTCTCCTGAGACATACTGATTTGACGCAACTAGTGGATGCTTCTATTGAACCGATCTCCTTTTCAGACCATGCCTTGGTTAAGATTTCTCTTATGCTCCAATCCCCGATTCCAAGACAGTGGCAATGGAGACTAAATGCATCTCTACTAGATGACACAGTGGTCCTGGCAGATGTCTCTAAAACACTGAAGGATTACTTTGATATGAATATTTCCGCAGATGTGACACCTGGGGGGGTGTGGGAGGCTCACAAGTGTGTAGTTCGAGGTATCTTAATACAACATGGAGCCCGACTAAAGAAAAATAGAGATGCAGAAATCCAAGGTCTCATGACCACATTGAGAGATCTAGAAACTAGACATAAACGCCACTCCTTCCCCGATCTGAAGAGAGAACTATTAGATGTTAGAGAGAAGCTAACGCACTACTCTACTACAGAAGGCAAAAGGAGTTCTTACCAGATACTGTAGACACTTCTATGAATATGGGAATAAGTCTGGTAGAGCTTTGGCAAGGGCTGCTAGAATCTGTAGAGCTACTACAAACGTTTCTGAAATATCGCATCCAGGTACCTCGAAACGCTCAAAGTTTCCCCATGATATAGCTGAGGCATTCAAACATTATTATACCGCCTTATACAACCTAGACACGAATAAAATGCCAGTAGCATTAAATACACTTACATCACGTATAAGAAAGTATATTACATCCTCGGCCATGCCGAAATTGGCGGACTCAGTCTCGCAATCCCTGGAGCTGCCCATCTCAGATCAAGAGATTGAAGAGGCGCTTTCTTCATCTAAATCGGGGAAGGCACCTGGCCCAGATGGGTTTACGGTCGGCTATTATAAAAAATTAAAAGAATCTCTACTGCCACACATGGGAGCCTTTTTTAATGCCATGGCGATATCCACACCACCCAAAGATGCATTAAGAGCTAATATAACAGTGATTCACAAAATGGGGAAGGACCCTCTGCTATGCTCCAGTTATCGCCCGATATCCCTATTGAATGTGGACATAAAAATTTTTGCTAAAATATTGGCGGCAAGACTCTCCCCGTTCATACCGGACTTGATTCACCCGGATCAGACTGGATTTGTCACGGGTCGGGAGGCCAGAGACAACACCACCAAAGCCATAGACTTAATTTATTCAGCCAAGACATCCAAAACTCCGCTGATGTTGTTATCAACAGACGCAGAAAAAGCGTTCGATCGCGTACATTGGACTTTCATTAAAGAGACACTGTCTCACATCGGATTGGGAGCTAAAATGCTTGGCTGGGTGCTGTCTCTGTACTCCGTCCCGTCGGCAAGAGTGCGGGTCAACGGGATCCTCTCGGAGTCATTTGATATTAATAATGGCACGCGTCAGGGATGCCCGTTGTCCCCATTAATTTTTATTCTGACTCTAGAGCCGTTGTTGCGTCGCGTCCGAATGAATGGAGATATCTCAGGCATGCAGGTAAAATCGGGTGTACATAAAATTGCGGCATATGCAGACGATCTCCTGTTCTTTCTAACAAAGCCAGAGATTTCCCTTCCCATCCTACTGAAAGAACTAGAGACATATTATACTCTTTCCAACTTTAAAATAAATAGATCAAAATCTGAGGCCCTAAATGTGTCGCTTCCCCCGAACCAAATAAATAGTATACAGAATGCCTTTACATTTCATTGGTCTCCTAAAGCTCTTCGCTACTTAGGGGTGCAGATTACTCCAGACGTTAAAGATCTATACAATGCAAATTTTCCTTCATTGATGCAGTCAATTAAAGCAGACTGTGTGTTCTGTCTCCAACGCCTAATTCATCTCCAATGTTTGTTTTGCGTAATGTTATTAAATAGTTTAGCTGTAGATTGTTAATGAGTTTCAGGCTCCCTCTAGCAGCCAATGCTATGTTTGCAGTCTATTTAATCTCTATGTCTAATTCTCCTCCCTCTTGCAATGCATTTGGTAGCTCAGCCCCCATTTTTACTTTCATTTCTGGAAGGAAGACATTCAGCATCACTGTTCCCATGCGATTGCATTGCCGGTATGTATTCATGCCTTCTTTAGTTGTTTTCTGCTCTAGTTTTAGCCTGGCTCATCCAGCTATAGTCTAGATTAGTTACTAGTTCATGCATATTGTATATCCATGTATAATGTGTATTCTGCTGTACCATGCACTGATTCTTCTGTATTCTCATTGTTTCCAGTTTTACCATTTACAAATATACTGCAACGTTCAATAAAAGCACAGACTTCACCACAGTCTTCTCATTGGACTCAGTATAAAGGTTTAGCTGTCTGTTTAAATTCATGAGCCCCCGGCCCATTTAGTGAGAACAGAACAGTAAAACGGCAGCCATCCTACTGGGAAACAGTGAAGCAGCAGCCATCCAGATAGTAGGATACAAGTCACCGGCTACACAGAGACTTTGTCCAGCTACAGCAATCTCTGCACAGCCAAGAATTTCCCCAGAACACCATGTCCCACAGATCACACAGGACAAGATCCGTTACTTCTACCTCCTCAAAGACAACATCCATCAGCAGTGCGGTTGCCATCGCCCGCGCAAATGCCGAAGCCGCCAAAATGCGAGCAAGCTTTGCTGAACAAGAGATGCAACTTAAGTTAGAGAAGGCACGCCTGGATGACCAAGACAGAAGGTCACAGTTAGAGAAGGCACACCTGGATACCGCCTTAGAAAACCTAGTAGCGAAAAGGGAGGCTGCAGCCGCCATCGCAGAAGCAGAGTCACTAGAAGCCGCACAAAACCCAGAGCTGCATAGGCGAAACAGTGTGCTGAGTCTGGAGTTTCCACTGCAAGATCCTCCACAACGCACATCTCAGTACGTTAATGAACTCCCCGATCCAAACTACAATCCTGATCTGGACCCAAAACGCGAACACGACACCTCCAGAGAAGAAAGCAGGAGCCATCATGAGCCTCAGCTCCAGGACAGACGCAAACTTGAAAATGTTGCACAAAACAACTCTGCTAATGACTACCTTCCACCTCAACAGGTAACCAACGTAAACCACCTTGCTGACACATCGTACGTCAGACCGAAGCAACATGACACCGGCTGGCGCCACCCACAGGATACTAACAGGTACGAACACACCTCACACCACTTACCCTTACCGGTGCACCCATCACTAGTATACTCTGCTGACAACCTTTTCACAACAGAATTTGCTAAGTTCTTGACGCGACGTGAGCTGGTTGCCAAAGGACTCATGAAATTCACTGACCAAGCTGAAAGCTACAGAGCTTGGAAAGCCTCTTTCCAAAATGTCACTAGAGACTTGGGGTTGCTACACAGGGAAGAGATAGACCTCTTAGTGAAGTACCTGGGAGAAGAGTCAGTCAAACATGCAATAAGGATCAGAGATGCTAATATAAGCCACCCTGAGATTGGCCTCAGAGAGATCTGGAAGAGACTGGATGAGCGTTACGGCTCAGCAGAGGTAATAGAAAATGCTTTGTTCAAAAGAATCGATGACTTCCCTAAAATATCTAACAAAGAGCTACAGAAACTTACAGAACTTAGCGACCTGCTAATGGAAGTCCGAGTTGCCAAATATGAAGATGATCTACAGGGACTTGCATTCCTCGACACAGCCAGAGGAGTGAACCCTATAGTCCAAAAGTTACCCTACAATCTGCAGGAGAAGTGGCTCACACATGGTTCCACATACAAATACAAGCACAGTGTTCCATTCCCTCCCTTCTCTGTTTTTGTAGACTTTATACACCAACAAGCGAGAATTAGAAATGATCCCAGCTTCGACTTTACAATGTCGTATGCCGCACCGTCACCAGCAACAAATCCACGCAGAACGTCTGTGGCTGTACACAAAACTAATGTCTCTTCTTCAGATTCCAATCACAGGTCTGTTGACTACTCCCAATCGGAGACAAAGATGCAGGACCCTGACAAGCAGTGCCCGCTCCATCAGAAGCCTCATCCTCTTCTCGAATGCAGGACCTTCAGAGGAAAATCTATGCCAGATCGCAGAAGCTTCCTGAAAGAACACGGTATCTGCTATAAGTGCTGCTCGTCCACGGCTCATCTCGCCAAGGATTGCAAGGTCAGTGTAAAATGTACAGAGTGTGGCACCACAGACCATAACACGGCTCTACACCCTGACCCAGCTCCATGGTATACACAAAACACATCAGCTGACAGTGAGCATGGCGGGGAGGAAAGGAACACTGCTACACCTACGCCAGAGATCACTTCACAATGTACAGAAGTCTGCAAAGGGACAATAGACAGTAGGTCCTGTTCTAAGATATGCCTCGTCAGAGTATACCCAAAGGGCCACAGAGACAAAGCTATAAAACTGTATGCTATCTTGGATGATCAAAGTAATCGATCCCTGGCTAGATCAACATTCTTTGACCTATTCAACATCAAAGGGCCAAGCACTCCCTACTCATTAAAGACGTGTGCAGGTACTGTGACAACAGCAGGCAGGAAAGCTACTATCAAATCGAGTCCTTAGATGGACAATTCTGCCTACCACTACCCACGATCATTGAATGCAACCAGATCCCAGACAACAGATCCGAAATTCCTACACCAGATGTAGCAACCCACCACGCTCACTTAAAACGCATAGCTCACCTCATACCGGAACTAGACCATCAGGCCCAGATAATCCTGCTGTTGGGAAGAGATATCCTGCAGGTGCATAAAGTGAGACGTCATATCAATGGTCACCACAATGCTCCCTATGCCCAAAGGCTAGACCTAGGATGGGTCATAATAGGAAACGTATGCCTGGGACGCATGCACGCCCCCTCTTCTGTGACAAGCATGCTAACAAATACTCTGGAGAAAGGACGCCCATCTCTGTTTAACCCTTGTGATAATGAGTTTCACATCAGAGAATTGCCACACAGCATCCAACTGCCCAAGCATCTAATAGACTTTACACACGACAACAGTATAGTGTCGGGAGGCTGTGAGGAGGAGTTAGGGTGCACAGTCTTTCAGAGAACTAAACAGGACAACCAAGTAGCAATGTCGGTAGAGGATAAGTTGTTCCTAGAGATGATGGATAAGGGGCTTGTTAAGGATGAGACCAACAGCTGGGTCGCACCCCTTCCCTTCAGAACCAACAGACCACGTCTACCGAACAACAAGAATCAAGCATTAAAGCGTTTCTCCTCTCTCAAGCACCATCTGCAAAAGAAACCAGAGATGAGAGATCACTTTTTCTCCTTCATGTCACAGATTTTCCTAAACGGTCATGCAGAGTTAGCTCCCACTCTCAAAGACTCTGAAGAATGCTGGTTCCTACCCATGTTTGGAGTGCACCACCCTAAGAAACCAGGCCAGATTAGAGGGGTGTTCGATTCCAGTGCCAAGTTTGATAATGTCTCCCTGAATGACGTTCTACTTTCAGGTCCAGACCTCAATAACAAACTACTGGGAGTACTGATGCGCTTCCGTAAGAATTCCATTGCCTTCATCGCTGACATCCAGCAAATGTTCCATTGTTTTCTTGTGAGAGAGAGAGACAGGAATTTCCTAAGATTCTTCTGGTACAGAGACAATGATCCTACTAAGGAAGTCACAGAGTATCGCATGAGAGTGCACATCTTTGGAAACAGTCCTTCACCTGCAGTCGCCATTTACGGACTCAAAAGGTCGGCCCAGGAAGGAGAAACAGAATACGGAGCAGACGTCAGACAATTCATACAAAGAGACTTTTATGTTGATGACTGTCTGAAAGCCATGCCTTCAAATGAAACCACCATCAGTCTTCTCAGGAGAGCCCAGGAAATGCTTGCTTGCTCAAACCTCAGGCTTCACAAAATAGCCTCAAACAGCCAGGAACTCATGGATGCATTCCCTTCTGAAGACTTATGTAACAGCCTCAGAGACCCAGACTTAGGGTCAGACCCCACACCAATGCAACGTAGCCTCGGCCTTCTCTGGAATCTACGGTCAGACACTTTCACCTTTCAGGTCAGCCAAGGAGAAAACCCTTTCACACGTAGAGGTGTTCTGTCTACCATCAACAGTCTGTACGATCCCTTGGGTTTCGCAGCTCCTGTCACGATACAAGGCAAGGCCCTACTAAGAGACTTAACTAGGCAAACATCTGACTGGGATGCACCTCTGCCACCGGATAGAAGAATCCAGTGGGAAGGATGGAAGAACTCGTTAGCTACTCTCTCCAACCTGAACGTGCCAAGACCATACACCCCTGTACCATCAACAGAAATACAAAGCCAAAAACCGTACATATTCGCGGATGCTTCTGTCAAAGCAATCGCTGCTGTTGCCTACCTTAAAGACTCCAAATGTCAGAGCCACATTGGGTTTGTTATGGGGAAGACCAAGCTTGCACATTCAACCAGGGCAGTTAACAGAAGTCAGCTACAAAGTACAACGTGGCTTTCACGACCAAAACTATTATATGTTGAAGAACACCTTCCAGACACCTTTGAACTAGTAGGAGAGGACACAGATGCTGAAATCCGCCCTCAGGTGTCTACACTTCATACATTGACTCCAGCTACCCTCCTTACCCAGAAAACGGGACTGTCCAGTGCTCCTCCAGGAGGATTCGATGCCAAAGACCTCTACAAGCGCAAATGGAGACAGGTACAAAGTCTTGCGAATACTTCCTGGGACAGATGGCGCAAACAACATCTGTCTACCCTGCAGCCACGGAAGAAGTGGCAATCTACTTGTCCCAATCTGAGCATAGGTGACCTTGTTCTTGTGAAAGACTCTCAAGTACACCGGAACCAGTGGCCACTTTGTCTAGTTACTGCAACATTCCCGAGCAATGACGGTAATATCCGCAAGGTCGGACTAAGAATGACTAAGGGAAATGAACCTAAGACATTTCTCAGACCGGTATCTGAACTGGTCTTGCTGTTACCCTCAGAAGACAGAGATAGTGACATCCGGTGATGCCAGACGGGGAGTGTTCTGTCTCCAACGCCTAATTCATCTCCAATGTTTGTTTTGCGTAATGTTATTAAATAGTTTAGCTGTAGATTGTTAATGAGTTTCAGGCTCCCTCTAGCAGCCAATGCTATGTTTGCAGTCTATTTAATCTCTATGTCTAATTCTCCTCCCTCTTGCAATGCATTTGGTAGCTCAGCCCCCATTTTTACTTTCATTTCTGGAAGGAAGACATTCAGCATCACTGTTCCCATGCGATTGCATTGCCGGTATGTATTCATGCCTTCTTTAGTTGTTTTCTGCTCTAGTTTTAGCCTGGCTCATCCAGCTATAGTCTAGATTAGTTACTAGTTCATGCATATTGTATATCCATGTATAATGTGTATTCTGCTGTACCATGCACTGATTCTTCTGTATTCTCATTGTTTCCAGTTTTACCATTTACAAATATACTGCAACGTTCAATAAAAGCACAGACTTCACCACAGTCTTCTCATTGGACTCAGTATAAAGGTTTAGCTGTCTGTTTAAATTCATGAGCCCCCGGCCCATTTAGTGAGAACAGAACACTGTGAGAGATGGCTTTTGTCTACTTTCACATGGTCTGGTAGATGCCAACTTTTCAAAATGAATATCCTCCCTAGGATATTATACTACTTACAGACATTACCTACTACCATCCCGTTATCCTTCTTTAAGACAATTGCACAACTGCAGACAAAATTCATCTGGAGTAACGCGAAACCACGTATAGCGAGAGCAATCCTGCATAGACACAAAAAAGATGGTGGAGTGAATCTCCCAAATATCAAACTGTATTATATAGCCACCCACCTTACGCGGGTAATAGATTGGTGCAGGCATGGTACAAACAAACTGTGGGTACAAATTGAACAGGATTCTACTCCTTTCAGACTCCAGACATTACCCTGGGTGTCACTCCGGAAAGAAGAGTCATTATATGATCACCCGACGATTGGGTCCACTCTCAGGATATGTGACCACGCATTAGTTAGATCCTTAATGATACCATCTGCCTCTGTCTTGAGTCCGATCCTTAGTCACCCAGACTTTAAACCGAGTCTTGATGACCCTGTGTTCCAACGGTGGATAAAAGCAGGTCTAGATAGGATCGAAAAATGGAGTGAGGGAGAAACCTGGCCAACCATTGAACAACTTAATTCAATTACATACCCGACGGCTCTGGGTTTCTGGAGATGTGTACAACTTGTGCATTACCTTCATAGACTCCCTCCTAAGAGGTCGTATATACGTCCTAAGACACTGTTCGAATCCCTATGTTCCACCACAGTGGACTGCAGGCATGCTTTATCACAGACATACGCGTGCTTGATCTCTCCCCCGGACCTTCCAACTCCCCATTTCATGCTGCGATGGGAGACTGATTTGGGTCTCCGATTATCGCCAGAACAGAGATCTGCAATTTATTCTCTAGCCCACTCTACTTCGATAAGTTCAAAACTGCAGGAGGCAAATTATAAATTATTGACGAGATGGTATAGAGTTCCGGCTCATTTGCATAGACTCTTTCCTTCTGTGGACCCGAAGTGCTGGAGGTGTGGTGGGGTAGATGGTACACTACTTCACATGTTCTGGGAGTGTGCGAAGCTCCAGCCATTTTGGACAGAGGTGACAAAGATCATAAGGCAAGTTACGGGATACTCAGATGATTTGGACCCAGGCCTCTTCATGTTACACCACTGTAGGATCCCTCCAAACAAATATAAACACTCTCTGTTGAGGTTCTTAGTCATGGCTGCTAGATCTTGCATCCCGATACTTTGGAAAAAGGAGACGTGTCCTTCTGTGGCTATGTGGATAGAGAAGGTGAATGATCTAATGCATCTCGAGGACCTGACATCAGCCATACATGACTCATATGAGAAGTTTAGAAACACGTGGTTTAGCTGGATGAGTTTCCAACAATCCGATCTATATAAGACTCACAGAGGACCCTAAAGTGCTTGCTCTTAGGGACGGTTTGACCAAAGGGTGCGACAGACAGAGAGTACATTTAATTCCATTGGTTTGGAAACTTCTCGGGACCCCTACCTTTACCCTCCCCTCCGTCCCTCTTAATCCTTTCCCACCCATTCTATTCCTGTTCTGGTATATTCTTGTCTTTCTTTCTGTGCTTTCTAGCTTTCCTTTTTATTTTTACTCTCTCTATTATTGGTATTAAGCGGATATCTATGGAGTAGATAATGTTTGTTTATAACACTGAATGGCAAACAATTTTGATTTGCTATATTAGATAGCTTGATTCTTCTGCCAGAGTGAGTTTTTAATATTGTTATAGTTAATTGAACACTCTCTTCAAGCTCAATGTATTATCAGATACCGTCATGCAATTCAATTAATGTGAAGTATATTTTGTTATGAGTAGTTCTTATATTTACAAGATGATTGAATCTGTAAGTTTGTTTTTTTTTCTTTTGTAACTATGAAACGGAAAATAAAAAATTATAAAAAAAGTCCTTTTGGTGTCAATGTATCTAATGTATAGATCCAGTACGTTTCCCTGTCCTTAAGTAGTTGTATATGGTTGCCTCCTCTTCTAGGTCTGTTTACTTTCTCTATTATCTGGAATCTCAGTTGTGCGACTGTGTGTCTGGCTTCCTGAAAGTGAAAGGGTAGTGGTAGCCATGTTTTTTTACAACGTATATCTGACTTGTGGTGTGAGATCCTGTCCTTTATGGCTTGTGAGGTTTCTCCCACATATAGGAGTCCACATGGGCATTTGATGACATAAACTACAAAGTTGGTGTTGCAGGTGTAGAAATCCTTGATGTTGTATGTTTTACCCGTCCTGGGATGTGTGACCGTATTTACTTTTATTACGTTAGAGCAGCAGGGGCAACTGAGGCAGGGGTATGTGCCCGTTCTTTTGGGTTGTAAGTATGTTTGCATTGGTTGCTTGGAAAAACTACCCACATCTGCTCTAACTACCTGGTCTCTGGTGTTTTTAGCTCTCTTCGTACACATGAGGGGTGGCTCCTGAAATGCCTGTATGCGTGGATATGCTCTGTTTAGTATAGGCCAATGTTTTCTCACTAGATTGTGAACCTTATAAATTGAGGGGTGGAAATGGTGTACAAATGGAACTCGGTCTCTCTTGTTTTTCTCCAAGGGTTCCGAGGGATCAGCATTGGCACGTGCTAGTTCATGAGTTAGTAGTGGCTCGGGATAGTGTCTGTCCTTAAACTTTAGGGACATTTGTTGTAATTGTTGTGTTCTTCTTAATGGGTCTGTGACTATTCTTGAAACCCTTTTGAATTGGGACCGGGGTAGGCTGTCCCGTGTTGCTTTTGGGTGGCAACTGTCGTATCTCAATAAGCCATTGCAATCTGTTGGTTTGGAATATAGGTCTGTGGATAGAGAACCGTCAGTGTTCTTTATGATTTTAGTATCTAAGAAGGAGACTGTCTCCTTGTCCATAGTGATTGTGAAGCTCAATTCGCTCCTCTTATTGTTAAGGGTTTCAAAAAATATTTGTAGGGTGTTTATGGGACCTGTCCAGATGCTAAATATATTGTCGATATATCTGTACCAGCAAAGGGCATATTGTTGGAACAGAATATCGGTGTATATGTGTGTTTCTTCAAACTCATTCATGTAGAGGTTCGCATAGGCTGGCGCGACATTCGCGCCCATCGCTGTCCCGCAGCGCTGGACGTAGAAGTCGTCGCCAAATAGGAAGAAATTCTCATGCAGGACAATGGTGAGTAGGTCTAGGCATAGGTTTTGTTGTGGTTTAGTGAGATCTGATGTGTCTAGTGTATTCCTGACTGCTTCCAGACCTTTCTGATGTTCTATGGAGGTGTACAGGCTGTTCACATCTAATGTGAATAGGATACTATGTAATGGTATAGTGCCTATCTCTTTGAGGTTTTTGAGGAAGTTACCCGTGTCTAATATGAAAGATTTGGTCTTCTTGGTGAATGGGGTAAGAATTTTTTCCAAATAGACAGATAAGGGGTTTAGAATTGAGTCCGTTGAGGCTACTATGGGTCTCCCTGGTGGATTTTTAAGGTCTTTGTGTACCATCGGAAGAATGTAAAAGACGGGTGTAATTGGATGTTGGTTCGTTAGGAAAGTCCGAGTGTCTATGTCGATTGTGCCGTTATCTGCGTAGGTCTTAAGGGTATCTGAGATTCGTCTTCTAATCCTAAATGTTGGGTCCGTGTTGACTTTCTGGTATGTCTTTGTGTCAGCTAATTGGCGTTGAATTTCTGACAAATACTGGTGCCTATTGAGGATCACGATCGCTCCACCCTTGTCTGCTGGTTTTATTGTTATGTGTGGATTTTTACCAAGGTTGTTTAATGCAATTCTCTCGTCTCTACTGTAATTGTTGCGGATGGGCAAGAGACCTAATTGTTGTTCTTTAATTAGGTCTTTTATATCTCTATCTAGACAGTCGATGTATGTTTCCACTGGATGGTACGTATGGGGAGGATTAAATGTGCTACGGTTGTACAGTCCTAAGCTTTTCAGAGACAGCATTGTAGTGGGATTCTGAGAGGGCCTGTTCTGTGTGAGTGTGGTAGACCCTGATTCTCGGTTAAAATGTGTTTTTAGTCTAATTGTGCGGTAAAAACGTTGTATGTCTTTTTGTAATTGAAATGAATCCCATTGTGGAGTGGGACAAAAAGATAGCCCTTTGTTCAATACCTGTAGCTCTAATGGGGATAGAGAATAATCTGAGATATTTAAGACAAGGTTAGGACCCCTACCTGTGACCGTAGAAACATCCCGCTGTGTCCTGAACCGCTTGGACCTCCTCCTCGACCTCCTCGTTGGTTTGGTGGTTGGCCTAAAAAACCGGCCGATGAATGTGGGAATGCTGGTGTTGAATATCCCGAGCCACCAGTATCGCTGTCTGAGTTGGGCGTGGTGTCGCCTTGCGGTCTCCCATCTTTGGGCCATGGTTTTCTTCGATTTCTTTGGTTCCTGGGGTTCCTGGGTTGACGTGGTGGTTGGTTTCTTGGTGGTTTTTCGTCCCACCTGTATACTCTGTTGTTTAGATAGTCCTCTGTGTCTCTTTGAAATTTCTGACGTTTCCTATCCTGTAGGATTTTGACGTGGTTAGAGATTACGGTGGTGACTTTGTTTTCTAGATCTTTCAGTTCTGTTTTGCTAAGTGTAGCTGCGAGTTGTGTTTCGATCGTCTCAACCTTTTTGGTGGATTCCTCTATTGCTTCCTGTAAATGTTCGATGGTTAGCAATATTAGGTCAAATGAGCATTTGTTTAAAATTTTTTGGAAAACTTCGCAGTATGTCTCGTTATCCGCAAATATGGTGGGACGTAAATTACTTCGGAGCCCTCTCGGAATCTTCTGTTGCCTGTGGTACTCTCCTAACGTTGCGTAGTGTAGTTGTAGGGAAATGAGGCGCTTCTTTTCCTTTTCCCAATCCCTTGTTTTAACGTCCCTCGTAGGGATATGTAGAAAGTCGTGAGGAACCCCTATCTTTGAAAGGATGAAAAGCTTAGGACTGTACAACCGTAGCACATTTAATCCTCCCCATACGTACCATCCAGTGGAAACATACATCGACTGTCTAGATAGAGATATAAAAGACCTAATTAAAGAACAACAATTAGGTCTCTTGCCCATCCGCAACAATTACAGTAGAGACGAGAAAATTGCATTAAACAACCTTGGTAAAAATCCACACATAACAATAAAACCAGCAGACAAGGGTGGAGCGATCGTGATCCTCAATAGGCACCAGTATTTGTCAGAAATTCAACGCCAATTAGCTGACACAAACACATACCAGAAAGTCAACACGGACCCAACATTTAGGATTAGAAGACGAATCTCAGATACCCTTAAGACCTACGTAGATAACGGCACAATCGACATAGACACTCGGACTTTCCTAACGAACCAACATCCAATTACACCCGTCTTTTACATTCTTCCGAAGGTACACAAAGACCTTTAAAATCCACCAGGGAGACCCATAGTAGCCTCAACGGACTCAATTCTAAACCCCTTATCTGTCTATCTGGAAAAAATTCTTACCCCATTCACCAAGAAGACCAAATCTTTCATATTAGACACGGGTAACTTCCTCAAAAACCTCAAAGAGATAGGCACTATACCATTACATAGTATCCTATTCACATTAGATGTGAACAGCCTGTACACCTCCATAGAACATCAGAAAGGTCTGGAAGCAGTCAGGAATACACTAGACACATCAGATCTCACTAAACCACAACAAAACCTATGCCTAGACCTACTCACCATTGTCCTGCATGAGAATTTCTTCCTATTTGGCGACGACTTCTACGTCCAGCGCTGCGGGACAGCGATGGGCGCGAATGTCGCGCCAGCCTATGCGAACCTCTACATGAATGAGTTTGAAGAAACACACATATACACCGATATTCTGTTCCAGCAATATGCCCTTTGCTGGTATAGATATATCGACGATATATTTAGCATCTGGACAGGTCCCATAAACACCCTACAAATATTTTTTGAAACCCTTAACAATAAGAGGAGCGAATTGAGCTTCACAATCACTATGGACAAGGAGACAGTCTCCTTCTTAGATACTAAAATCATAAAGAACACTGACGGTTCTCTGTCCACAGACCTATATTCCAAACCAACAGATTGCAATGGCTTATTGAGATACGACAGTTGCCACCCAAAAGCAACACGGACAGCCTACCCCGGTCCCAATTCAAAAGGGTTTCAAGAATAGTCACAGACCCATTAAGAAGAACACAACAATTACAACAAATGTCCCTAAAGTTTAAGGACAGACACTATCCCGAGCCACTACTAACTCATGAACTAGCACGTGCCAATGCTGATCCCTCGGAACCCTTGGAGAAAAACAAGAGAGACCGAGTTCCATTTGTACACCATTTCCACCCCTCAATTTATAAGGTTCACAATCTAGTGAGAAAACATTGGCCTATACTAAACAGAGCATATCCACGCATACAGGCATTTCAGGAGCCACCCCTCATGTGTACGAAGAGAGCTAAAAACACCAGAGACCAGGTAGTTAGAGCAGATGTGGGTAGTTTTTCCAAGCAACCAATGCAAACATACTTACAACCCAAAAGAACGGGCACATACCCCTGCCTCAGTTGCCCCTGCTGCTCTAACGTAATAAAAGGAAATACGGTCACACATCCCAGGACGGGTAAAACATACAACATCAAGGATTTCTACACCTGCAACACCAACTTTGTAGTTTATGTCATCAAATGCCCATGTGGACTCCTATATGTGGGAGAAACCTCACAAGCCATAAAGGACAGGATCTCACACCACAAGTCAGATATACGTTGTAAAAAAACATGGCTACCACTACCCTTTCACTTTCAGGAAGCCAGACACACAGTCGCACAACTGAGATTCCAGATAATAGAGAAAGTAAACAGACCTAGAAGAGGGGGCAACCATATACAACTACTTAAGGACAGGGAAACGTACTGGATCTATACATTAGATACATTGACACCAAAAGGACTTAACAGGGAAATTGACTGGTACTAGTTAACAACTGTCAACCTTTTTACCCTTACAGGCCCACTACTCTTCTTGTATAAAAATAGTGAGAGAAAAAATTCTCTAAACTCCAACCCCCACCGAGGGATGGTAAGCATAACTAATGTACATGTTTGAGAATGTGTGAGTGACAAGGCTATGGACTCCTATGTATAAACTGTGATCTAATATGATGTATTACACTTGTAACTTTAAGATCATGTCTAATATGACACATTATGTCTGTGACCAGTTGATGAAGACTGTAATCCTATACAATAGTAATTATAGATACATATGGTACTGTATAAATATAACTATAATAACCCCACCATCCTACCCTTAAATGTCCCTACAGGACCACCTACACCATGGCACAACACCACATACAAAGAAGTACGTCTCCCCAATACAACACACTTCTACAGGCTCAGTAACTAGCAATAGTAAATAATAAACGAGTGGGGAGCGAGACGTCACTTCCGGTGACGTCAGAGTACTGGCGGGGCAGAATTACACTGCCGCACGGGGCACTTCCGCCCACAACTAACGTCACATCCGGTCAGGTGATCGGGAACGCGATAAAACGCGGGACACACAGGCAGATACACAGCTACCAGCCACAGCGCGGGAGTCGCCGGCAACAACACAGGAGGCAAGGGGCACACAGCACCAGTGCATAAGATAAGTAGTAACCGCACTATGTCTATATATACTAACTGGTATACATGATCTCCACAGAACCCTCCATTTGAGTACTTGTCCAGCACACAGGGGCACTCACCATACCCCAGCAGGTAAACAGAAAACCTGAATGCATAGCCATACACTGGAGTAACCCACTCCTAACTTAAACATTCTACCCACAGGCTAACCAGCTCCAATTGAGCACACTGTAATGTGAATATAGCCATATATGGACACCATGGTCACACAGCACTAAGCCTTAAGTGCAATTCAACAGGTAACTGTACCTCCATCCCCCCTATATACCTCACCTAGGATAAATACCAGATTATAACACACAGACCATATCCCACTGCCCTATGTATTGATGTCCATCTATTGAAGGATTAGTAGAAATAACAAATAACAAAGACAATATGTTGTTACTTTCCATATTCTGTAATAGAATACTAAAATATGTACATAAAATTTGTATATAGTTGTATATAAGTGTATATGTCTCACAATTTCACTTTCTGTATTCACCAACAGCGACTTTTGATAAAGCCTATTGGATAATAGCCGAAACGTCACCCCAGGTCGCAAGTCTGATGTGTACAGCACCAAAATAAAAAGAACACATCTTTTTCACCAGCAAAAATTGCCTACTGAGAGTGCATTTGTTCACAATTTTCACACCTCTGTGGAGCTGTGATATCAGCAGCGTGATCAAATGATCACTCTGCTGACGTCATCCTGACCTGGAAGTGTCCGCGGTCAGGGCTTCAACTGTACGAGTTAGACACTCGTACAGATGATCAGTGGGAGCCAGTGCAGCACTTTTTCTGAGCTGCTGTCAGTTTGACGGCGGCTCAGAGAAAGAACATCCGACTCACACTGTAGCTTCCGGGGAGACACTGCACACTGCCGACGGCGCCCACCTACCTTGCTGCGCCTCCGGGCCCCCCGCCAGCCCCACTTCAGGTACGCTGAAGGGCTCCGCCCCCTGCCCTTGGGACCTGGGCAGCAGCAGAGTGACGGAGGAGTGCCTCAGGCTGTCACAGGCTGTCAGTGTCTCCGGGCCCCCCTCCTGGCCTCTGCTGCCTGGGTCCCTCACTGGAGGCAGACCTGTGAGGCCCTGATGGTGGCCCTGTGTGTACCCAGATTGCTGTCACTCATAGAGAGGCAGCCCCACCCCCGCCAGTGACGTGCCCTGCGCAGATTGTCCGATTTGAGTGTCCAGACTGGAAGAATCAAAGCTACAACAAAAATATGAATTAGAGACTCTATTGTCAGCTACAGATTACGATGTGGTGGGCATCAATCTAGCTGGATGAAAGCCATGACTGGGTGACAAACGTAGAGAGTAATGTTTAATTTAGAAAGCACAGGAGAAACATAAAAAGCTGGAGGGGTGTGTATATTTGTTAAATCTAACTTAAGACCTGTGCTTAAAGCGAACCTGTCACCCCCTCCAGACATCTAAAAATACCATAGCCACCTTCTGCAGCACTAAGGCTGCATTCTGACAAGGTGTCTATAGCATTTATGCTCCCTTGATTCCCTGAAATAAAGACTTATATAAAATCTGTTTCAAACCAGACCCAAGACCGGGAGGCGGGTTTTCAAGCATCTGTCTCCCTCCTCTGTGGTGTCAGTCATCCCTCTCTGCTCTCTGTGCACCTCCTCCATGGACACCTCCCTGCATTACAAAGCTTTGTCAGCTCTGCTACAACATAGAGCTGCTGTTATAGGAGACCCCACAGTAGTAAATCTAGCAGGAGGACCCTGAGCAGAGAAAGCACTGCCTGCTATATTGCAGCCCTTGAGCTGAGCTGTCAGCAGTGCAGCAGAGTTGAGTTTGTGCTTTAGATCAGGGGCTGAGGACGGAGCAATGCTGCCGGGTACAAGAAACTGAAAGTGAAACCTGCTCAGCTCAAGGGCTGCTACATAGCCGGCAGTATCCTCCTGCTAGATTTACTACTGTGGGGTCTCTTATAACAGCAGCTCTATGTTGTAGCAGAGCTGACAAAGCTCTGTAATGCAGGGAGGTGGCCCTGGAGGCGGCACACAGAGAGCAGAGAGGGATGACTGACACCACAGAGGCTGGAGATAGACACTTGAAAACCCGCCTCCCGGTCTTGGATCAGGTTTGAAACAGATTTTATATAAGTCTTTATTTCAGTGAATCAAGGCAGCATAAATGCTATAGACACCTTGTCAGAATGCAGCCTTAGTGCTGCAGAAGGTGGCTATGGTATTTTTAGATGCCTGGAGGGGGTGACAGGTTCGCTTTAATGACATCAGGGGGAGGGGTGACAATGCAGCGTCAGTATGGGTAAATGTACACGGTGTGCGCAATAATGGTGCAAAGTGGAATTTGCTATAAGGCTACTAACTTAGCTGAACAGGTGGAGGATGAAATGCTGCAACAAATTAAAAAAGCAGGAAATAATAATAATAGGATTGTTATTATGGAGGATTTTAACTAACCAGACATTCAATGAGACATTGAATTTTCTAGTTGTGCTAAAAGCAAGAAGACGTTGCAGAGGATCACTGTTGGGTATGAGGGAGTAGTAAAGATGGAGTCCAGATATATGTTTGTGGTCTTATTTCTGATAAAATGTTTTCTCTCTGTGTTGGGTCTTCTTTACTATTTACTTGAAATTCTTAATGGCAAACACCCCGCATTCGACAAACCAAATCGAATTTGAACACTCAGGTGTTCATTCATCTCTATTTGTTAGTGCGCATATTATTGTCGGTTATAAATGACCAAGTGACAACAATGTATAATTCAAATATACAATAGTTGCACTCGACATAGATTTTTTCTAAATAGAGACAAAATGATAATGACAAAGTAGAGATACTTAGTATTATGGAAATGGCCAAATCGATAATTCACCCAGTTGCCACGTTGCGGCGATCTCTATTAACTGGGTCCTAACACTAATGCAACTGCCTGATGTCGTTCTGGGCTTTTCCTCATTGGCTGATACCAGAGAACAATGAATTAGCACCTCTTTTCCCAAGGCACCAATTAGATATTCAAAGCACCTGTCTTTAGTTATAAGACTGCTAATTCATTGTTCTCTGGTATCAGCCGATGAGGAAAAGCCCAGAACGACATCAGGCAGTTGCATTAGTGTTAGGACCCAGTTAATAGAGATCGCCGCAACATGGCAACTGGGTGAATTATCGATTTGGCCATTTTCATAATACTAAGTATCTCTACTTTTTCATTATCATTTTGTCTCTATTTAGAAAAAATATATGTCGAGTGCAACTATTGTATATTTGAAATAGAATTGTGTTTAGTTAGCACCTTCATAGATAGGATTGAGTGCAGCATAGCATTGTATAAACAATGTGTAATTGATGGAGGAAGGTTGAACTCGATGGACCTAGGTCTTTTTCAACCGATGTAACTAATAAAAGATATTTATGAGCCTCTAAGAGATATGTTTTCGGGGGGGCGTGGTTTGGGAGCTCATGGCGCCAGTCGCACTTTCCTGAGTTCCTGGACGAGATCCGAGGAAAAGCGGCATTTAGCACGAGGATCAGGCAACTTACCCCTGAGATATAACTGGGACCCTCCCCTGCAGCTGCGGTGATGCCCAGGAACTCTTCCCGCCGACGTGGTGAGCCCTCCAGGGTCACGGACTTCTTCCCGCCGGAGCGGCCTCCGGCTGGGCTGCACATGGCGCCGTCTCCCTCTAAGTCCTCCCCAGCACCTGCTGGAGCCCGCTCTCCCCGCGGCTCTGGGAGCGGCGCGGTGGGAGAGAAGGGGGAGGCACTGGTGACTCAGGGCTTCCTCACTGAGGTGCTGGGTTCTCTCCGGAGGTCTCTTCTGGATGACATCCGGGGGATTGTAGGAGAGCTCAGAGAGGATCTAAACGCCCTGGGGGAGCGCACAGTGAAAATTGAGGAAAAGATGGCGGAGTATGCAGCCGCACATAACGAGCTGGCAGACGACTACTCTGCCATGGAGGGCGACATCAAGCAGATCAAACTGAAGATGTGGGACATGGAGGACAGAGCAAACCTGTGGTTCAGGGGTTTCCCGGAGGCTGGAGCTGGAGAGGATCTGCGGGACACAGTGCTGCAATTTCTGAAGGTACTTCTTCCAGATATCCCCTACACTGACTCTCAGATTGGGAAGGCTTTTCGTCTCCCAAAGCCATCACACATAAATAAATCCTTACCCCGGGATATCCTGGTGGCATTTGACAACACCAAGATCAGAGACCATGTCATGCAGGCCGCACGACAGACATCATTATTTCCAGACCCCTATGTGGATATTTTGATTTTTCCGGACCTGTTCCCGGGCACCTCGGCCCGCAGACGAGAGTTTGCCCCCCATTGTAAGGTCCTAAGGGACAAAGGAATTACATATAGCTGGGGCACTCCTGTTGGCCTCAAATTTAGATACAAGGGATCTAATCATCTGTTCCTCTCCCCTAGTCATTTGGGGAAGGCTGTTCGGCAGTGGAACTTGACTGTAAGCCCTAAGGGGACCCCCCCGACGCTCACCTGGGAGAGATGGGACCCCATCAACTCCCCCCAGAATTGGAAAAGATCAAATGATTCATGGACTGAACTGGCGTCCTCGGATCACTACCAGGACCTCTGATGGGAGATTTTTCTCTTTCTCTCTTCTACTCCGTTGAAGAGACACTGATTCCAGCCCTGTGAGAACTACAGAATTTTCTGTGCTGGAAGATGGGAGGGTTTTCCTCTCATCCTACTTTTCCCCCCAATGACGGAGGTGCCCCATGTGAGCCTGTGCTATTTTTTCTTGTTTACATGTATGTTCTATGTGTGTTATATTTTTTGCTGTCTCTTTCTTTTTCTTCCCCCCACCTCCCTACACCCATCATCTCCCCCCCACATCTCATTTCCCTTTTTTTTCCCAACCCACTATCCCACAGGTGTGCCCGACGGACTCGACCACATTACACAGGTGAGCGATACCATAGCTGTATTAACCAAACATGAAAATTGTCTCATACAATGTAAGGGGGCTGAATTCCCCCTTCAAGCGCTCCCTTCTATGGAGGGATGCACAGAGACTGAGGGCTGATATTATGTGCGTCCAGGAGTCGCACCTCCTCCCCAGTGACAACTATAGGATGCAGCACCGGCTGTACCCAGTGGCGTTTTTCGCCAACGCGGCCGAAAAGAAGGCTGGTGTGTGCATCTTTGTTAGACACACGGTGGACTTCACTCTCCTGAAGGCTGATATTGATCCAGCAGGCAGATTTATCATCCTAACCTGTGTAGTGGCGGGCTCTTTGATGATGTTGGCCTCGGTCTATGCCCCTAATGTGGGCCAGCTGCATTTTCTGCGCTCCATACTTGATAGAATAAATGGTCCATCAGCCAGCTATAAAATAATCTGCGGTGACTTTAATCTAGTCCCTGACCGGGCTCTGGATTGCTCGAGAGGGGCACCGGGGAGGGCCAGGGAGTCTGGTCTCGTGTGCCGGGAGTACCACATGCATGACCCCTGGCGCTACCTTCACGCGACCGAAAGGGACTACTCCTTTTACTCCCACAGGCACAGGTCGTATTCTAGACTAGACTATTTTCTGGTTGATGATAAGACCTTACCGGCCTGTGCGGAGGTGGAGACAATAACGTGGTCTGATCATGCCCCGGTATCCCTCGATCTGTCTCTAAATGTCCGTCCTCTTCCCCCTTCTTCCTGGAGATTAAATAGGGCTCTGCTCTCTAACCCGGGCCTTGTGGATGAAGTTAACTCCCTGCTTGTTGAATTTTTTCAGATAAATGACAATGGCCTGGTCTCGGAGGAAACTCTCTGGGCTGCTCACAAGGCCTATGTCAGGGGAGTCTTTCTCCAGAAGGCCTCGCAGTTAAAGAGGGTGCGGGAGAAGGAGCAGGATTCCTTGCTAGCACAGCTCAAACAATTTGAGGACCTAAACAAGTTGCGCCCCAACTCCCACACGGCCGCCCAGTTAACCACAACTAGGCTTCAATTACGCTCTTTCCTACTTCTACGCCATGAAAAATATTTGCGCCAAACAAAAACGGCATTTTATGAGTCGGGAGACAAGGCAGGGGCCTTGCTGGCTAGAAGATTGAGGAGGAGGGAGGCCCGATCTGCAATAAATAGCATGAGGGATGAAACTGGCCAAACGGTTAAAAACCCCAATGATATCACCGTCATTTTTAAGCAATTCTACTCCAAACTATATAATCTTAGAGAGGACTCGACCACACCCCAACCCTCTGCCACGTTGATTGGTGACTTTCTGGAGGAGCTGAGCTTGCCATCTATTTCTACAACAGACATGGAAAAGTTAAACCTCCCTTTTACTCTCTCGGAGGTACTTCGGGCTATTGATGCCACTAAACTGCATTCGGCCCCCGGTCCGGATGGCCTTCCGAATGAGTATCTCCGTACCTTTGGGAAAACACTGGCTCCGTTCCTTTTGCGGACTTTTCACCAATGGAGAGAGACGGGCATAATTGCCCCTCCATAATTGCAGGCCACAATTGTCACCATTCCCAAGCCTGGAAAGCCGCCTGACCTTCCCGAGAGCTATCGGCCCATATCATTATTAAATTGCGACTTGAAGATTTTTGCTAAAATTCTGGCGTTCAGGCTGTTGGAAGTGGTCCCCAAGCTGATCAACCTGGACCAAGTCAGATTTGTGGCTGGCAGACAGACGAAAGACGGGACGAGGAGGATGATTAATCTTATTAAGGCTTTAGAGCTGAAGGGTGGACCCGGTGCATTCCTGTTCCTAGACGCCAAAAAGGCATTTGACAGGGTGCACTGGGGATACCTGGAAGCGGTCCTTCGGAAATTTAGCCTTGTTGGCCCTTTCCTTTCGGCCATTTTATCTTTGTACTCATGTCCCAACGCCAGGGTCTTGGTCTCTGGCTTTCTTTCGCCTGTCTTCCAGATCACAAATGGAACCCGACAGGGCTGCCCCCTTTCACCGGTGATTTTTGCCCTGGCAATCGAGCCCCTGGCGGAAAAAATACGCACCGCTCCGGGGATCACGGGTATCAGGGTTGGTGGGGAGAAGCACACCATCGGCCTATACGCCGATGATATCATCATCACCTTTTCTAATTTGCCCCCTCTCTCACATCAATAATGGAAATCCTGTAAAATTATTCCGCAATTTCCTATTATAAACTTAATGCCTCGAAATCTGAGATTCTGCCTTTAAACGTCGCAGAGGGGGAAATATTGGCCTTGTCTGGGGCCCTCCCCTTTAAGTGGGCACAGGAGGGGATCTATCTAGGCATAAAACTCGCCCCCTCCTCCCAGTTAATTAGGCTCAATCTTGACATACTCTCCGCTAAAATTGCTGCAGATGCGGCGCTTTACAATCTTCCTAGGCTTTCCTGGATAGCGAGACTATACACTCTAAAGATGATGCTACTGCCTAAAATTATATATGTTTTTAGATGCGTTCCCCTTAAAATACTAAATAACTTTATCAACAGATTACAAAGCATTGTAAATAAATTTGTTTGGGCGGGAAAGACTCCGAGAGTCGCCAGGGAAGTTATGTATCTTCCCCTTCACGCCGGGGGGATGGGCCTGCCTAATCTATTGGACTATCATAGGGCTCTGATCCTGGAGGAGGCCAGATCCTGGTGGCACGCACCTAAACATCTTAAGTGGATCTCTATTGAAACTGAGTTTCTAGATGGAGGCTCACTACGGGACCTCCTAGCGGCCGAGTCTTTGCACCCTGTTGGGCGAGCTCACCGTCTGGACACTGCCCAGACCCTCCTGACATACTGGAGGAAAGTCCCACGTGCCTGGACAAGATTTCCTCCGGGAGACATATCCCTTGACGCCTTAAAATTCTTGATCCCCATGGTCCAGGTGAGGAAGTGGCGGGAGGCGGGGTTGACAACTCTGGGGGATTTTCTGAGAGATGGACGTGTTCTCTCCTTTGAGTCTTTCTGCGACTCCCACCCCTCTTGTCGGCCCGCTTTCCTCCAATTTTGTCAACTTGACCATTTACTCAGAGCAGGCTCATTCCTTAATAGCCGGCCCTCTGGACCTGACTTGTCAGCTTTGCTGAAATTTGTCTTATCCGACTCTACCAAGACTAAGGGTATGTCAAAAACTTACAAAGAGTTGGTGGGGGGAGACTCGATGGTAAAACTTCCATATATGAGATATTGGGAGCGGGACCTTGGGTTCTCCTCTCCGGTAGAAGATTGGCACGCTGCGATGTCGGAGATGGGGCGGTCCACCAGATGTGTCAACCACACCGAAAATTTGAAAAAAATTCACCTTCGGTGGTACATTCCCCATATTCGGGTGGCGCGCTTCTCTAAAAACCTGTCCCCGCTCTGCTGGAGACAGTGTGGGGGACATGGAAGCTTGGTTCATATGTGGTGGTCCTGCCCTAAACTCGGCACATTCTGGGCCTCGGTTACAAGTCTGGTGTCCTCGGTTACAGGGATACGTCAAAGTCTTCCCCCGCAGCTTTTGATCTTGAACATAGGTCTGCAGGACTTCCCACAACTATTAGGGGAACTGTAGCCTATATACTCATAGCAGCCCGGCTGTGCCGGGCTGCGGGATGGAAGGCACCTCTCCCGCCCACCCTACAGGATGTCATTGGAAAGGTCAATTGGATATTCCACCAGGAGTACTTTCTAGCGTTGGACAAGCCCACCAAGTCCTCGGTTAAAAACAGATGGGAGGTTTGGGCTGCTCATCCGCAAGCTTCTCCAATCCCAGTTGAGATGCTTCGCTTCTCCTACGCCCCTTCTCAGGACAATGCCCCCTCATGAGTGAGGGGATATGCAGCGACAGTGTGGGATTTCTTCTCGGTAGAGCGTCATGGACTAACCTGTCGTAGGGTCTGTTCGGGTACCTCCCCCCCCACCTCCCCTCCCTTCCTCGTATTCCTGTTCTTTCTTCTGTTATATTTGTCTTTTTCTCATATGTCCTTTTTGTTTTGGAAATATTGCAAAGGCTTGATTTGTAATGGTCTTCTACTAGGGCCTGCTCACGTTTATAGGGAGATAGGTCGTGTTTTATTTTCTTCTGTTTAAAAAAATTCAGCCTCTTTTCTTTATCTGAATAAAAATTTATTGGTAAAAAAAAAGAGATATGTTTTCAGGAGCATGGTAGGTAGACGTGTATTTGGAAAGTGTTAGGACAAGAGTAAGAGGGTAACATTATTAGTGGGAAACCTCTTTAAGGATCCTGTCATCAACTCTAACCAACTTCCCTGCCTGTTGTGTCCCACAAATGGGAACAACTTGTTATGTACTCTCTATATTATGCATTGCATTACTTGTTGCCATGTAGATTTCCTGCTCCCTAAAGTTTGTCCCTATGCCTCTCCTGTAGTTGATGATGTGTTCGTTCACTCCTCCCTTCTTCCCCAGTATTCAGTTTGCTGTAGCCATTTTCTGCATCACACATGTACTTCCCTGTAAGGACTACTCTTTTCACCTGCTGCACTGAACTTAATAACAAGATTTCAGAGGAAAACAGCTCCTTTTCTCCCGGTCTTTACTACAAGTCAGTATGATTGAGTTGGCACTGTCTGAGGACGCATCGCATATGAGTACAACAATCATACAGTTGTCTAAGAGATTGATAACTAAGGATTTAGAAACTCATGCTGCCTTGAAGAGTCAGAATAGTGAAAAAAGTAGCCTGTTATTAAGAACAGTATACAGCTTACATTCCAGAGAAAGGAACATGTCCAGCTAATTGTGAAGACACAGCAGCTTACATAGAGTCTGCAGATGCTGCCTGTGCTGATTGTAAACTGCAACATTGTATGTGAATCTTCTCTGCAACTACCCTGTTTCCCCGAAAATAAGTCACCCCCGAATATAAGTCAGGGCAGGGCTGGCGCAGAATTTTCCAATATAAGTCATACCCCGATTATAAGACAGGGTGACTTATTTTCGGGGAATATAAGACAGGGTACCGCTAAAGTGCCATTTTTGCCCATTGCATGTTTTACCTGTGTCCCCGCTGTCCCACTGGCCCCGCTGTCCTCCGTGGGCTCCCCTCTGCCCTCAGGTGCAGCCGCAGGTCCGCTGTCCCCCGTGGGCTCCCCGCTGCCCTCAGGTGCCGCAGGTAACCCCGAGGGCATAGGGTTAATCTTGTGCGCCTGTCGCCCCGGCCTGACGTCACCGCTGCCGGCAGGAGCTTCTGATTGGCCAGCGGCTCCCCAGCATCTCGAGCGCTGATTGGCTCAGCAGCTCGAGTGCTGATTGGCCAGAAGCTCCTGCATGAAGAAGCATCTGGACAACGCCCTGCACCGCGGAGGAATCCATAGCCCAAGGCCGCCATTACCCTAAAAAGTAAGGATGTTTCCTTGCCGACTTGCCCACTAAAACCGCAATTCTGCCGCACAGCCGACTTGCGGCACACTTGCGGCAGGTCCCCATACAATGTACGGTACTGTATGGGACACTTGCGGCAAGGTGCGGTTACCGCACCTTTGCCGCACCTTGCCGCAAGTGTCCCATACAGTACCGTACATTGTATGGGGACCTACCGCAAGTATGCCGCAAGTGTCCGCAAGTCGGCTGTGCGGCGGAATTGCAGTTTTAACGGTACTGTGCTGGGGGCTGCAGTGGCATACTGTATGGGGCTGGGACTTTTCATTTTTGTCATTTTTTTTTTTTAATATAAGTCATACCCCGAATATAAGACAGGGTGGGACTTTTGGGGGTAAAATTAATATAAGACACTGTCTTATATTCGGGGAAACACGGTAAGAGCAGAACAGCTCTCATCTTTGCATCCCTGTGCACAATGACCAAAGCAGGAAGGATTTCTCAGTCCCTGCCTGACCTGAAACAACAAGAAAGAGACACAGAATCTCACACTGCTTGTAGTGAAAGATCCAAAAGCTTAACTAAACCTAAATGGACAGTTAAAGATAACCTACAAGCCACAATTGTGAATTGGTCCCTAACATATCTTACCTGTGTCAAAGGGTGCTGAATCAAGTCACTGTTGTATCTATGTCTGGCGCTCATGTGTTACCACTAGAGAGAGCCCTGGAACAATTGTACTCAGCATACCAGTCCTTTAAGGACACCTGTGAGAAATATACCTATGTCCTGGTGATATTTAATACGCCAGCCATGGCAATGTTAAAGGTCTTTGATCAAGCTCTAAGTGGGAGTCAAGTAGACAGCATCAGCTTGTGTGAGATCGACACAAAAGACCCCATTTAGCGCACAAGAGACTATGTACTAAGCCAAAACAATGAACCATGACCACCAACAATATTCCTGTCGGAACCGACACTTCTCCAAGTCATCAAGACGCTGATCCGCCTATGGCTCCGAGCTTTCCAGGTTAGTCTAGTGCACCACCAACATTCAAACTTGAACCTCCTTCATGCTCCGATACGCAGCTAGACACCGCACTTCAACAAACTCCATATGCCAACGTCTACATGCAATCTAACATGCTGGCAAATGGGAAGGCAATGGCTAGCACTCGAGTTAGTGTGATTAACGGTGCAAGTGAAAGGAACCAAAAGTTCCACAGTCAATGGTTATAGGAATCACTGCATATGTACAAGGGAAATAGTGCTTTTTCGTGAGAATTTTATTGATATTGTTTGTTCACTGCGACAAGGTTATGACGTTTCGGCCTAGTATGGGCCTTGATCACATGGTCGCTTGATTTGGATGAAACCAAGATATGGCCCTTAGGAACTGCTTGCTGTGGTAGTTTTGCAGGGTAAAACCCCTTCTGATCCAGTTGAAGTTGTACCCAAGGGGAGTGCACTTGATAACTTTTGCAGTCTGGTCACTGTTAAGGGATAGGCCAGGCTCAGAGCTGTCACTCTGGAAGGGAGGAGCGGCCTGGTGGACAATGTTTCCACATGATATATCCAGATAGCAGTGGCCATGTGATCAAGGCCCATACTGGGCCGAAACGTCATAACCTTGTCGCAGTGAACAAACATTATAAATAAAATTCTCACGAAAAAGCACTATTTCCCTTGTACGTGTGCAGTGATTCCTATATCCATTAACATGCTGGCAAGGCACTATACTTTGTAAAACTATGTAGTTCCAGCCCCGCATATGACAGCGACTATATACACCAAACCAGTTGCTGGACTAAACGCCTATACTGCTCCGTACCTTTCTACATTTCTGAGCCAAGAAGCTATGACCCACGTGAACAGTACAAATAAGAAGGAAAAGAAGCGCACATAGAGTAATACCTTCGGGTTTGATGGTCACACGGACTCCCACAATACAGACTCACCTGGTCTGGTTGTGAATGGTCACAACTCCCTTGGACAAGCACGTATGGTCGCAGCAGGCTCCCGGCAAAAAGTGGATCCACGTGAACAGTGCTACTCAGCCTGTAAATGTGCCCCCAAGGTCACAAAAAACAGACATGTCCAACTTTGCGAGGTACATGATTTTCCAAGAACTCATCAACACCAGTCTCACAAAGTTTGATGACCAACCCGAAAAACTACAGAGGGTGGAAGTGTGCCTTTAAAAGCGGAACTAGTAACCTCGTCATTATTGCTGCTGAAGAGCTGGACCTACTGATCAGGTGGCTGGGTCTACGATCTACAGAGCAAATCAAGAGACTCAGATCCGTTTACATCAGCAGCTGGTCTCACAACCACATAGGACAGACTAGAGAAAGGTTTTGACAGTCATGAAGCTTTACAAGATGTACACCCTCCCTAAAACCTATAATTTCTACATTATAGATTTCTGAAAAACACCATAACACCTGGTCAGCATGATTTTTTTCTGAAAAATCCACAAAGAAACAAGTAAGCACTAACTTTGTGGTCCTAAAACACCTGATTTTACAGTGTTCGTTCTTACAATCCCACTCCGAGTCATTTTAAGGACAATTTTTCTATTTATGTCGTACCTTCATATTAAATAGAGGTGAAGAGGTATCTCACACCCAACGGAAATTTAACCCCCACCCCTCTATCTCAGATCACTTTGTATTTTGTAATGTGTGTTTTCTCAATTAATCAATAAACATTCCAAATACGGGTTGAACAGACAACAGAAGTCCATCCTTATTTATAGCCAACAAAAAAACAGGGCATGTATCAGAAGCAGCCCTCTTTGTTTTAATGTCTAGTGTTTTATTTCATCATCATCTCAAACTTATATAGGCATTTCATTATAACATCGTCATTGGTCAACTTATCTTTTGGCATTTACTTGCATACATCCTATTGGCTGAATCTCAGCATCTTTTGCACATTGCTCAGTCTGCATACCTCTCAGTTTACACATTCTGGTGTACGCTTAGGTTTTGTTTCTAACAAAGAAACTACATAGTCCTTATCTAAAATAAACAGTGGTCTCCATTCCACAGAGGACAGACACTTTGAGACAGAAATACAAATATTCACAAAATGGAGTCTAGATATATTAAAATGGATCCTACTATCATATATGAAACTGCAGTATATGTTGCAGAGCAAGCAACAAAAAATCCCCTATGAGCACTTAAAAAAAGGAAAGAATTAAAGTTTTCCAAACGTTTAAAATCCAAATCACTGACCTATTCCTGCTTCAAAAGTGGACATTAAAATATTTTTTTCACAAAAGTACATACGGCATCAACCCGTCTCTAAAATGTAATCTAGAAAAAAAAAAAATTATTTTACCTGTTTGGCAGTGCCATAGAGCAAACAAAAAGGAGAAACTCCAAGATGGTGATTTTCCTTCGCCCCTAAAAAATGCAATTGAAACATGATCAAAATGTCAGCTGTATTGTAAGTCATAATGATATCTGTAAAAACATGAGCTTGCCACGCAAAAAATAAGCTCTTGCGCAACTCTATCTATGGAAAAATTAAAAAATTACAAGGAGACAAATCAAATTTCTTTTACAAATTGCAGATGTTTGGTATCACTGTAAGAGCACTAACAGGATCATGCTGGAGGTCACTTTTACTGCAAAATAAACTTTGTAAGAACTAAAAAAAAAAAAACCAATGGTGGATTTGCTTTTTTCTCCATTTCAATGCATTTGAAATGTTTTCCCATTTTCCATTATATTATGTGGAAAAATTAATGGTGTCATTCAAACCTACAAAAAAAGTAGTCTGCTTTAAAGATATTTTGCACTTTAAAAACAATATAATAAAGCTCAATATTTTACCAAAAGTCCGTACCTCATAAAGTTGCCTCACCTGATGCATACAAAAAAGAATAATAAAACACTGGCGCTCAATCTGTGTTTTAAAACCTGTCGATACTACAAAAGAAATGTATTATAACTAAGTAGATAAAATATGGAGCAGCAGATAGAAGGCAGTTATCGTGTGTACACCTGTCGGGGTGAAAATAACAATTTAAATAAAAGTCTATCACACTACCTGAACTAAAGTAGTAAATAAAAAGAAAAATACTGACTATACAAGGGGTACAGCATGAGCCAATTCCTAACAACTGTGTACAGCATATTTCCATGCAAGTTCTACCTATATCCCAAGCATACTAGCTGCAATTATTAAATATAAGTATTGTGAGGTAGCGCACCCTGGGGGACACACTTGGCAGCAGAATTGATGCACACGGCAATGGATTCTTTACAAAAGTGTATCCGGTTTATTCTAAACTTCTTAATCCGTGCTCCATAACACAAACATGAGGCTTTCCTTCAGCTTCAACATAAATGTCCATATATCTTCCATAGACCGTATATAACAATGAATAGATTCCTGTACAGGTTGAGGTACACTTCTCCCTAAAGTGTCCCAGGGCAGTATTCACACATGTCTCATTTCTCACTGTGATGTGAGCTGTGTTCACATAGAACTCCTCTGCTGCTCCCAGCAAGCTCTCAGACCCATCTCATGGTCCTGCACCTTTGCAGGCCTGTGGAAGACTGGCTCTCCTCACAGGTGCAATCCAGTGAGTTTTGTAATTACTCCTTCACACAAACCTCAGCTTTCAGCAGCAGCAGTTAACCCCGTGTGTGCTGCTACCGAGCCAACCTGCACTTACCCTGTGCATGCTGCAGGGTTTAGCAATCCCACATTACCGCCGGTCACGTGAGTCATGCCAGCCACGTGCTATATCACTGGCATGTCTCACATACCCCCCTCCTTGTTCAATCCTGTAGGGGGTGAACACAAGGCCATAACCCCGGGCCCTGCGTGCAGACCGCGTCACGGTGTGGAGAACCGGCGGAGCCAAGCAGGGGCACCCGGGGGTACCAGCTGTGCCAGACCCCACGAGCAACCAACCCGTTCGGACCCCCGGCACCCACAAACCCCGGACGGGTACCAACAACAGAGGCCTGGGGCCCCACGAGCAACACGGGGTTTGCCCGCGGCACTGCTGCACCGCTCCGGACGGCGAGTCGGCGCACTGGGCTCTGCACCCGGGAATCAGTCACATTAAGTCCTCCGGGTATCCCGGCGGCGGGATTCTCGGGCTCTGGGCCCTGTCTGTCCTTCATCCGGGGGGCCATATACTCGTTCCACAACACCCGGAACAAGGGCATATCCCTCCCCAGCACAACATCATAAGGGAGATCCTTTACTACCCCCACGACATGTTGAACCCTCCTGGCTGGGGTAGCGAACGTGACACGCTTCGTCGGATACCTGCGATGATCCCCATGGACACTCATCACCCTGACCTTTCGGTCGGTGGGTTTGGTCCTGGAGACCAAGGAGGCACACACGAGGGTCACGTTGCTCCCTGAGTCCAGGAGAGCCGTCACTTCATGACCATTAAGCCGAACGCGGCACAGTACATTCCCAGTGTCCCTGGGGTCCGAGCGCCCTTTTCCGACGAGGTGGGTGAACATGGACCGCCTCCGGGAGTAGTCACAGTCCATGGGTTCCCCGTTGAGGGGACACTGTGCCATCATATGTCCAACCTCCTGACACCTCCTACATCGGGGTTGACCTCCATTATACCAGGGGCTGAACGGCGGCGGTCCGGAACGCCGCTTTGCTGCAGGGGGAGGGCCGTTCTTGGCCTGAGCCGGGTGCTCGCTGACCCGGGGTCCGGATTGGGGGTCCCTGCTTTCTGGTGTGGTGGGCGCGGCCTTGCGGTTGGTTCGCAGTGTCCCCGTGTCCCTGATCAAGTCCTGTGTGGCCACATGGCGCTCCACCACATTCACCACCTGGTCTAGGGTACCCGGGTCACTGTGCCCCACCCACCGTTGTATGGGGATGGGCAGCGTACGCACGAAGCGATCCACCACCACCCGCTCTACCATCTGGGCCGGACTCAGGACTTCAGGCTGCAGCCATTTCTTAACCAGGTGTAGCAAGTCATAGGCCTGAGAGCGCACAGGTTTGCCTTCCTCGTAGGCCCATTGGCTCACCCGTTGTGCCCTCACGTAAGTATTAACCCCGGTACGGGCCAATATCTCCCCCTTCAGGGATCCATAGTCCAGGGCATCCTCGGTACACAGGTCTATGTATGCCTTTTGGGGATCACCAGTCAAATAGGGTGCCAGCACCTCGGCCCACTGGGCGACCGGCAGTCTCTCCCGTTCGGCCACCCGCTCAAACACTGCCAGGAATGCCTCCACATCATCCCCTGGCGTCATCTTTTGCAGCGCTTGTCTTACCCTTTTCCGGACGCTGCCGTCATCACCTGGGCCTTGGGGCGGTTCCCATGGTCTGGCACGAACAGCCTCGGTCAACAGGGCCATCTGCTCCTGGTGTCGGTGTTCCTGCTGCTGCAGTGCTTGGAACTGCTGCTGCTGAGCCTGAACCAGGTGTTTGAGTACCTCCTCCATGCTGGTGGTGGGCTCGTACTGGAATTTAGCCGCTTGGATCCTGGACATGCGCTGCCGGGCACCCCGCAAGAGACTGGCGGCTTATAATGACTGCTGCTCCTCTCACTTAGCCGCCGCTCATTAGCCTCATGAAACAGTCACTTTCACCAGCGGTTCCGGAAGGAAGGGCGACAGTAGCGCGGGCTTCACCAGGAATGAATGCTACACCTCACCGGGCCGGCATTTGCCCGCATTCTCCACCATATGTGAGGTAGCGCACCCTGGGGGACACACTTGGCAGCAGAATTGATGCACACGGCAATGGATTCTTTACAAAAGTGTATCCGGTTTATTCTAAACTTCTTAATCCGTGCTCCATAACACAAACATGAGGCTTTCCTTCAGCTTCAACATAAATGTCCATATATCTTCCATAGACCGTATATAACAATGAATAGATTCCTGTACAGGTTGAGGTACACTTCTCCCTAAAGTGTCCCAGGGCAGTATTC